>OX387248.1:10397468-10427468 GCA_947562095.1 Branchellion lobata | reverse complement strand
CTAATCATGGAATTTCTATTCATAGAAATGCTATTTATGAAATAAAATCTCGTCTAAACTTTTGAAAATGGATTTTTTAATAATCAAGTAAAGAAAATGAAACGACAAATTTGAGCTAGCTGTGAAATATCAGAAAGTGAGTAGCGACAACTATTAGTCGGTGAAGGAGAAGGTGCACTAATGGAGGATAAGACCATTAGGCACCACAAGACTAGTCGAAATAAGCTTTGCTTCCATGTTTCAAAAACGTCTTTGTTTTGTTGTTTGAATTGTTTTTGTTGACTTTTTATGAAGTTTTTTTATGTTGAATTTGACAAAAAACTGCATATGTAAGCACAACCAAAGCAAAAACACTTTAAAATCTCGTGTTTTGGTTACAGGAGTTAAAATGGGGAAAGCCTTATATATACATTCACATGTGTTAGAAAATAATTTCATTAAATAATTCTTTAAAATAAAATGTTTATCTTGGTTGTCTGTCTTAGATTCTGTTTCGAAAGCGGGTATGAGCTTATAAAATAAAATAAATCTGTTCATTGTAATATGTCAAAATATCCAACAGTTGATAAATGACAGATTGTTAGCGGTTTCATACTTTTCGTTTTTAACTAGCAAACAATGTCATTAATTCTATGCTTAAACATTTAACGAAAACCTTCTAAGGTGAAAAAAACTTAAACATGAAAGGGCAAACATATCGTACTGACAGTAAAGCACGAGAAATGTGAAATGGATTGAAAACCACACAGTTACCTGAATTTCTAAAACCTATTGCTGTGAAAGTGAAATGATTGAAATGATTTTATTTTCAAATTAAATCAACCGAACTCCATTTCAACTTTTTAATCAAAAATTTAAAATAATCTTTAATCATTTCATCCGTGATTCCGAAACTACGCAAGGGAAGGAGTGTTGTCTAAAGATTGTGAAACGAAACTACGTTTTAAACGAGTTCTTATTCCTTTATGAACCTCATTATGGAAAAGCTTCGAAGATAATTCAATGTACCTGAATCCTTGAAAATAACGTGCTTAAGCCTTTGAAACTATTTTGCTACGTTGTAGAAAAAGCTTCAATGAACCATTAAAAGCGAATAGATTTGAATCGAGGATTGATTATGATTCAAGCTATTATAATCAGCTACGTGCATTTCAGTTACTATTAACTTCAACGCTTTCATCAAATCACCAACCGTTCATTTCGTTGTGTCTTCTGGCCAGTTGAATGGAGAGCCAGATGGTGAAAGAGATGAGGCCCAAGATGAGCACCACCAGCAGCCAGTAGAGGTAACACAACATGTTCGACTTGATGTTCTTGCCGTCGTCGTCATCGCTGCCACTCTCCTTCTTGCCTGCCGCTATCGCCACCGCCTCCTTCACCGTCTGAGACAAAGGACGAGTCTGGTTGGCACTGGTCTTCGAAGACCTGTGGAAAGAGTGTTCAAAAAGTACGAAAAAATTGTTTAAAGATAGTCCAAAAAGAGTTGAGGCACGTGAAAGAATTTTTGAAGTTTTATGAAAAGTAGTATCATTGAAGTGTGGGAGGATTCAGATATTTGTCTACTACATAATAAGTTTTTCTTTTATCTCAACATTTTTCATTGAGTACCAATTTTATGCAACAAAGAAGCATAAACAATTTAAGTGAATTTGATTATATTTCATTCAATGTTTCAATTTTTAATTTCAATTGAAGAGTGCTTGAAACCTCCTGGGCTCGTTGTTTGGCTGTTGTTGTTGTTGTTGGAGACTTTCATTGGCCTGGTCGTTTGCCACCAGCAGTCCAAATTTATCCTTGCTGAGAGACATTCTTCGGCGAACTGGTGTTGAAAAAGTTGCAAATGTTATTAGGAGATAAGGTTTAAATAAGGCAACTGACGAGCAATTCCTTGTGAAGAATAAATAATTATTCAATCATCCACCCTTTGAAGCTTCAAATGCTTGTTTTGTACTTCTGTGTATTTCAACTTTTATTTTATTTTCCCATTTATGTACAATCAGAAATGGTTATGAAACTCTATTTAAATAGATCTATTGCTTTTAATAGCAATTCCAATATGCCTTGGCTGCTCCGAATTAGCATAATCCTCGCAGCTCCAGCTTCTTTGGCGTACAGTTGCGCGTACACTCATCCATCAAACTGCAAATCAATTTTTCAAATTTTCAAATACCTTTTTCTATGGAAATTAAACCCCCTTTTGTTTTTAACAGTTCATTCAAATTTTTCAATGTTATTTTCTTGTTATATGGAAAAGTATGCGCCTTTTGTTATTTCGGTGACGTACAAGCATACTCGACCAATATCTTTCAGTTTAATATTCCAGCAAAATTCAAATGTTTAAACATGTAATCTTTATTGTTTTTAAACTTTCAAAATAATTTTATTTTTATTTGGTTCCAAGCTTCCGGTTTAAGATATCTTTCGTTTGAAGAGTAGCGAATAAAATATTTTTTTTAGTTTTCCACTCGAGTAAACAATTTTCAAATCCACTAAAACATCACTATATTCATTTTTTTTCGTTTCAACAAATTTTTTTTTTTCAAAAACAATCTTCCATAGAAACGTGTTTTCTTGGTGTTTAGAACATTTTAAAGGTGATTGAGAGGTACAATCAGAAAGTCATTTGAAAGATTTATTAAATGTCAACTTGAACACTCAACAGCTCCAAGGATTAATGAAGTACACAACTTTAAATTTTAAAACTTGCGATTTGTAGGTGAATGTTTCGGTGTGTTGAGAATTATTTTGTGATTTGAATATGATGCAGAACCTCAAATTGAGAAAGGCCTTGTATCAAAGATTCCATTGCACGACTCAGTCAGTATTCGATCGAAGAGAGTAACTTGATGTAATGGGTACCTTTGTGGAGATTAGCCCCATTGGGATTGTAACGACAATCAATGTGACATTTCAAGCCATTATTCAAAGTTCATAAACGCATTGAAATGTACAAAAGTTATAAAACGAAGTTATGTAAAGAAAGACGTGATCAAGAACAATGCAATACGGAGACACCCAATGAACTCGTAAGTACAAACTGTTCATAAAATGTTTCCTTACTGTCAACAAAGAAAAGCAAACTGGTGCTCGCCAATCATTCACATACTTGCTCGTATCAATGCCTGTTTGGGGCCGGCGTGTTTTTGTTTTATTGCTCTTTTATTTGAAAAGCTTCACGTGAATCAGTTGTGGATTTGCCTTCGGGATTTTGGATTTTTATTCATGATAGAAAAGTGCATGATGGTCTCAAATCTTTAAAAGTTGAAGATCAGAACGACACATACGAAGAGACATATCAAAAAAGACATGCACACAAATACAACCACTTACTCTTTCCCTTGCTCACTCACTCATTCATTATATCCTTCACTCACTCACTAACTCGCTCACACACACACACACACACACACACACACACACACACACACACACACACACACACACACACACACACACACACACACACACACACACACACACACACACACACACACACACACACACACACACACACACACACACACACACACACACACACACACACACACACACACACACACACACACACACACACACACACACACACACACGCACGCACGCACACACACACACACACACACACACACACACACACACACACACACACACACACACAAACACACAAGTACTTACACAAACACTCAAGATTAAATAATATTAGATAAATGAGAAAAGAGTGTTAAAGATCGCAACACAACAGAGCGTTCGATATATGAATTGTGGATGCTACAGTTAAAATATTTATCATGACAATTCTTATGACATAATTTTTCTGGCACAACAAAGAATTTTTAAAACATCCATTAATGACCGAAAAGTGGGACGTCGTGTTATTTCGATTATTGAGACAAGATAGAAAAAAAAACGGAAAAGCGTCTTTATAACTCAGAACTTTCAAAAGCATAACAATTTCAATCATTTTATACGAAAAAAAAAATGTGAAAATTTACAACTCTCAAAAAACCTTCTTCCTCGCGCCGCCTCTACAAAAATTTGATGAATTTTACTTAAGAACCTTGTGTGTCTTCAAAAGCAAGTAATTAACATTAATCACACTCTCAGGGAAACCTTAAATACGACAACTTGAAACTTTTTTTTGAAAGAATTAAGCTTCAGCATTTAAAAGCCCAAACACTGCATCGGAATGTGGTGTGAATACATTGAAAAATGCGTCACAGTTGAGACTTAGAGGTCTTTCTAGCTTTAAAAATTTTGAATTTAAAAAATAATTAATGAAAAAGCCAAACAAGAAACATGGGAATAGCGATCTTTTACGATTTGCGCGCCATTATTTACCGTTCAACCAGTCGGAGCTTTTTAAAAGATTTTAAAATTAAATAAAATGAATTATTTTCAATGAAGCTCAAACAACCAATGTCTCAATGATTTACTCCAGTAGTTTTAGTGCTATTTATTTTGGTTAAAAAATTCAATATGAAAATAAGATAAATACGAAAGTTGAAATATGCATGCAAATAAGCTCAACGTTGCGTTCTTGAGAAGTTTGTATTGTTTTGAAGAGATATGCATAAATTAAAGTGACCAATGGTTTTGAAACATTCGTCGTTTTATTGGTGAGTGCTTCAAATTGAAAACAAGTTATAAAGAAAGCCGATTAATTATACAAAATTCAAAATGAATAGTGCGTTTGCAGAAGGGACAAAGTTGGGAGAGTGAGAAGTGCACGTGGATATATAGTCGAAACCCATTGAAAGTCATCGTCAACAACAACAACAACAACAACAACGCCGACAACAACACTGAACAAACATTCAAATCGGAAACAAAGTTTTAAAAAAATTGAAAAATTAACACCAGCATTAAATTAACAAGAAAAGTGTCAAAATGCCTAAAAATTAAAACAAAACATCGCAATGAAAACAAACGTGAATCATCAAATCAGCATCTCTCCCGACACATCAGCACACAGTATCGCCTCCGCAACCACTCCTCAATCCTTGATTAGCTGTGCTCCAGTGTCATCATTCGCTGTTGTCTCACACTTTAAAAAAATATTTTTTTTTATTATAATTATTAAAATAAATCTGAAAGTTGTTGAATAATAAATTTTATTAAAATTTGAGTTTGGGTTTAATTCAATTCAAAATTCAAAAATATTTTTAAAATGATATAAAAACGAAACGAAATTTACCAAAATATTCAATAATTTTTGAGTACTATCAAATTATACCGGCACGGGTCAGTTCAGACTGTCCTGAAATACTGGAGTCATTACTTGCCCCTGGAGGTCAGTGGTGTGATTTATCACTACCTCTCCAAACATTTGTCCACTGAATAATCATCGCCACTTTCTCTTTTTGCGATTTAATTATTTTTAAATAAAAATTAATATTCATTCAAATAGCAGTTGACCTCATTAAATCAAGAAGTTGTGCTCATAAATTAATTACTTTGAATGAATTAACCTAATTTAATCTGAGAATTTGTATAGCGCTGATTACAAACTGTTCAAAAGCGCTATAAAGGTGAATGAATTGAATTGAATTCATTCATTGAATTTTGTTGATAGTTGAAATCATATTGATCCAATTGTGCACTCGGTGCTTTGAAGAACATGAAAGCTGTCACTCAAAGTTGTGGTGCTTAACAACTTTGCAGTCCACAATACCATAAATCTTCGCTAATCAGACAGGCTAAGCATTGTTAGCGATCCACAAACAATGCTTCAACTGAGAGGTTTACTACATAAAATTTTATCACAAAAAAACGCTGACGACTAGCTGAGCACTAACGGGCGTGTTATTGGCTTGAATAACAACGGGAGAGGAGGATTGGTGAGGAGGTGAGCTGGTGAGGTATGTGGGCGAACTCATTTGGTAGCCGTTCGGAACGCCAATGACTGCATGGTTTCAGGAAGCAGCCATTAAAAAAATTAATCACATCTTGAAAATTGATTGTGTTAGATAAATATTATTCTGTTTCAAATTGCGTATAAAAGTGGCGAAAAATTGAAAGTAAACCCACTGATATCGTGCGGGCAGTCCAAAAGAGAGAAAACCTGTCTTGAAGAGATGTTTTGTGGAAGAATTGGCGGAGTGTTGTGGAGTGGTAGTGTGGAGAGTGGGTGGGTGGGCTGCAGGGAGGGTAAGGAGTGGATGGGTCGTTGGAGACCCCTCTGAATGAGGTATTGTTGCGGTGGCTGCATGCTACGAGGCACCAGCTCACTGGTGGGAGTGGCGTCTCCGTTGGTAATGGACAACTGGCTGGATGGCTGCATCACCAGCGTCTGAACCATGTCATTCGACGTGAGATAGCCGTTGCTAGGCAATTGGTTGGTTGCTAGGAAACGATCTTGGTTGTTTATTGCTGTCGCTGGAATGAGTGTATAGCCTCCCATGTCTGTGTGGAATATCAATAAGGAGAGTGGAGCAAGGGTGTTTGGAGTAGTGCAGTGTACAGACTTTGTGAGCTTGTCTCATGGTGGCCAAGAAATTTTAACTAGAAAAATTTTTTTAAATCAGTGTTTTACACGAAAGGTTGAATAATCGAAGTGAACTTGAATGAAATTTTCAAATACTAAATTGTTTTTATAATAAAAAAAAGAATATAAATTTTTTTTATGAGACTCAAAAAGAATGGCAAGGCTTTATTCTAGCGATAGTTTTCACAGCTTCAGAAATATGGTCGTTAAATTCATGATTACTTTACACGCAATGCAACCTATGAAGAAGATCCGGAACACAGTTTATTGGATCCGTTTGTTGTGCAATCCATGTTTTTTTAGTAAAAATTATAGTTCTCAGAAGTATAAGTTAAAATTTTATTTGTTTTCGGAATATCTATAATTAGTATTTTTAAGAATGTTTGTTGTAGATTAACATAATGTTGTGGTAATAACCAAACTTGGTCACAAAATCAATAAATGAGTGAAAAAATGATCGAAACGTATTGTTATGAATGCTTCAAATCACCAGTGTGGTAGTAGTAGCCAGGCATGGCGTAATTCCTACCGGAGGCGCCGATGAAAGTAGGCAGGGTCACTGATATGACATCTGCGTTTTGTTAAAGAAGATTTTTGAAGTTCAGAAACTGTTTAATTTGATTTTTTTATTAATTAAAATTTTCTTTTTAAATCTCATTAAAACGGTTCAAAATTGTTTTTCTTTGCACATGTTATAGTTTTAAACTCAACATTGCCGCGAAGTGCATTTAAAATTCTAAGCAGTTCTTCAACCAGTGCATTCTATGATTTAATTTTTTTTTTTAGTTTCGCAAAATGCTTTCAAGTTCGCAAAAGCATTTAATCATTCTATTAAAATTTCACTTTGAGTGGCTTTGAAAGTTTTTCGGACAAAGCCGTATTAGTTTTCTGCAGCCGACTATGTAATCGAAACATTTGTGAGAATTTAAATTTAAAAACTTTTTTTGTGAATAACTACGCAAAATTAATTTATAATTAAATTAACTCAGTCTCAGATTTTCTAGCGAAGTAATTCTCTGAAGAAAGTTATAAAGGCGTATCTTAAATAAAATTGGGAAGTCTATTCAAATTGGGAGGCATTTAGTCGGAAGCAATTGTAAACAAATTCTATTCAAAGTTTGTAATTAATTTTTATAACAATAATGATTCAAATAAATAAGGATTGAATTGAAAATATTAACTTTTATTCGAGGTTTGGGACGCCATCACTTCTTTGGGAAGGGCTCTTTTGCATTCGACCTTCGAATAATGTCAAAGATTTCATCATAAATCACCTCAAAATTTATAAAATAACAATAAAAGGAATATTTTTAGGCTTAGTATTTATACACTTGAATATTGACAATTTATTGGATATTTATGCCGCTGTTGATGGCACGCAGCCAATGCCGTGATCAAAACTCCCTTGCAGCAGCCTTCAGACGATGCATTCATTGTGAACACTTGTGCAATGGTAGTAAAAGGTTGTCAGTGGCACATAAAAAAAGATTTGCAAAATTGGAAAAAAAAAATTCAGAAAAAATGTTTTTTATATGAGATATATCATGTCAAAAGCCTGTTTTCTGTTTAGAAATAATTTCTGAAATATGTTCAGCAACAATAGGTCCTTCGTTGTACTCTTTTCCAAACATCGATTTTTGCTATGAAAACTTTGTTCAGGTCAAGAAGTTTTTCACAAAAACAAGATTCATTCATTAAAAAAATTTATTTTCAAACTACGGCAAAAAGAGTTATTTTTTGAGTCTTGTTCTATAATTAGTGTCGGAGTCTCAACCATCCGACCTCATTACCTTCTTTTCAATTCTATAATTTTCTTTGAGTTTTTCTAAAAACTTGAAAGACACATTTGTTTCAAAATGTTCAAAAAAATTTCACATTGAAAAATATTTCTGCATGCACTCGCCAACTAGGTAGAAACATTCCACAAACTGGCAATGTACAAACATAGGCAAGGATGAAACGGAAAAACGGTGGCTCATAAAAATAAACAACGATGTAAAATTTTATATTCAACCTGTAGAAAAACAAAAATCAAGTTAAAAATAAATTTTCGAAAGATTTACGCTAAGAGCCTATCTGTACTGTGCACGTTTGTCTGGCAGATAACACACAATAAAAATAGTCAGTGGGCTGGTACTGATCACGGAATTAAGATTATTTACTAAAAATGCCGCTGGCCTGAAAGCTATGAAGTGAAAAGTTTGAAAAATCAGGTTTCAATCTCGAAAAGTCTGCTTGTATGGACGAGGCTTGTAATGCCATGGCCTATTAATCAATAAATGAATGGGATACTGTAGTGTGTACCAAACCCTCGAAAAATTTAAAAAATATTGTATGGGCTAGTTCCTTGCTGTTTGGGCTATCAAATTTGTTTTTTTGGTCTTTCTTGGAAACATAGTTTTTTTATATTCTTGAATGGTATCGAAGTAATACTTCTCAAACTGCACAGTCTGGAAATAATCTAGCACTTGACGTGGTTGAATAAAAAGAAAAAAGCAAAGTAATGATTGTTGAAAAACTAATCTAGTGATGAAAAAATTTGTGTGAAAATGAATAACTGTCGCAAGCCAACATAAAACCTGATACATTCACCAGCATACATACCTACACATCTACACACTCACATGCACACTCAAACATGCATTCACACTTACACAAAAAAAAACACACACACACACAAGCAAGAAGACGATGTAAGAATGCTTTATTTGACTTTAACCACAACGCACCAACCCGTGTTTATACAATGAGACGCCGTTATCTACATCATTCTTCCCTGCCCTTTATTTTATTTTTTATTTATCACGCGTTTATTTGATTTTTATGCCTCTATTGCTTTTTATGATCTTTTTATGATTTTTTATGAATGCTTCATTCTATTTTTCGCAAGTCTTCGACTTGGTTCGTTACCTATTTGAACTCGTTTGGAGTTTTTTTTCTAGCTGACTAACAGGTAATTGACTTGGTAGTATTAACAGGGTCTGTCTAGATTTGATTAAATGAGATTTCATTTGAAAATTGAACTTGTGTACAGCGTTTCTATACAGTGGTTGAAGTGAGGGTTTTTTCAGAAGATCTTTGAAGTTACAGTGTTTCAACCCCTTGGACGCGCTGAACTTGCATCGTTTTTTCCCACCTCAAGTTGTGGCTGCATTCCATTTACATCCCAACCTTGCTCTTCTCTACTTTGCTACATATTCAAAAGTCAAAACCAAGATTGCGCTTTTTGAGAAGTGTAACACGTTAAGTTAACTGTGAATGCCAAACCATTTAAAAAATAAGTTTGACAAATGGGTAGTGAAAATATTGCATCCATTATTCACTGGTGTCTAAGCGTAACTCAGTGTTCTGTCGACACTTTTGTTGCAGCGCTATCATCACTCGAGAGTCGGGCTGAGCAACAATTTTAACAGTAAACCTTTCATTGCCTTCTTTGCTTTATCATTAACACTTCACTATAAATAAAAGACTTTCTTCACTTATTAAGACATTGCTCGTACACTTATTTTAACCTGTTCGAGAGTTTTAACACTTGATAATAGCTTCATTATTTCAACAACAAAAAACGTGTGAAAAATAAATAAAAATAGAAAAAAAATTAAAAATGTAAAAAAAAACATTTTTAAATTTAAATGAAATATTCGAAGATATGTGAAAAGAATTTAAAAATTTTGATAAATTCAAAAAATGTAAATTGAACTGGTTGATAAATATAGATAAAAATTGCGAAAAAGCTATGAATGGAAAAATAAAAAGTTATTTGAAGCTTCAGAAACAATCATCACAATCCTCAGCACCAGCGCATTTCCTCTCAGACATAATGATGTCAGCCCATTATCCTCTTCATTTCCACCCCCAAATTCACATCCATTACAACACTCTGTCTTTAATAAAAGTACTAGTACTAGTATCAATACTAGTATGGTTGTTAGTATTGATATACAAGATACTCATTGGTAGTATCAAGGCTCGTATCATTGGTAGTGTCAAGTTTAGCATCACTGTTAGTATCAAGGCTAATATCATAGGCAGTATCATTGATTCGTTCATATATTTGGTTTTCTTCCCGTATATCATTCGAAAATATGCATTTTATATTTCATACACACATACAAAAATTTTGAATTTTCCCTTCCAAAGAGATTTGGGGAGAACAGCAAGCTGGTTGAAAGCAAAACAACAATGACACAAAAACAGAGAGGCTTTTGAAAAGCTGGAAATATTGACGTACAATTAAACAATGAACACTTCAACTGATCAAACTATGAAAAAGTTTCCACAAAAACAATCTGCCGTTAATGTAAAGATGATCTACATTGGGAATTATTTACGATGAAAAATTACGAATAATTATTGAGTGAACTTTTCGAAAAAATTACTGGTGATAATTTTCGAAAAAAAAAAGAAATATAATGAGAAAAAACACAATTATATGTTGATTTATTAATTTCCAGAGTTAATATTTTGAGCAAAAGATAAAGAAAAATAAGATAAAAGTGAAGAATAAAAAGGCACATTTGAAAATTGTGTCAAAAAGAATGGTGAACAAATTCGCGTCATAAAAGCATTAGCGTACATTGTCCACTCAACATTTTTTTAAAAATATATGAAAGTTATTTTGCTGGCCATTTGAGGCGTCTACACAGATTAAAAATTCGAGAAGAAAGAAGCGTGTATTGTGAACTTGGATGGGCGATAACCACCATAGTGTTCCAACGTGTGGGCTATCAGAAACACTCCTTTTGTAGCTACATGATTGCCACTTTCATCCTCTTTCAGGAACAATGCAAAAATGACCTTCAAATAGAAAAAATAATCAAACAAATTGAACAGTTGGAACTTTAAGAAAGAAAAAATGTAGAAAAAATGAGAAAAATTTAAAAAACATTACAGGATGCACAGCGATAACAGCACTAATCATTATAAATACTCTACCTATAAACATCTGCTTTGGAACAAGGCATTAACGGTGGTACCAAAAATCACGAAACAACAATCTTTAAGTTTGTTCAGTTATCTCAGGTCGTATATTTTCGGAAGGACGTTCACTTATTCCTATTTTTGACTTTTTATTTCGAATAAAGCTTTTTTGGGAAAGTTCCATAAAATTCTTCGTAAACACTTGGAATGTTTGTTGTGTTGAGAATAAATCTTATTGAGTCCGTTTAAATCCTTCAGTTCTGGACCAGCCCAAAAGAATTATGTTCGATTCATCACGTGTACAACCGTACGTGAGGGCGGACCTTATTCTGTAGCTACGAAAGCATGCAAATGCATGAATGCATTGGAATCCAATCAGCTCGTCAAGAAGTTGTTTTTTTATGTGAAAATGCACATGTTGTTATGTCTGCAGTGCAAAAGGTGAAGAGATGTGGTGTGAAGTTTGAGACATGGCGGCAAGAAAAAAAAATCTTTTTTGGTAGATTGGGTGAAATTTGTTTTTTGAACTATAAATATAAATGACAATTAAATATAAAAATTTATTTTGAAAAAATATAAAATAATTAACCTTTCAATTTAAGTCTTCAAACGCCAAAATTTTGTTTATGGTCATGAAAAGATTAATTTGAAACGTTTTTCAACTTTTCTACAAAAAAACTTAAAAAAAGTTGAAAACCTTTACTTTTGTTAATGAACTTTCTCTAAATTTTTTCATTAAAAACTAAAATTTTCCAAGCCCTTTTTCGCAGTAAAATATATAAAACGTGCTATTGAAAAAAGCTCAAAATGTTTTTGAAACATTCTTTGAATGTTTTTTAAATATTTTGTTAGGAAAATCAAAGAGTTGCGTGTTAAAGAAAGAGTTTGTCTTCTACAAAAAGCTGTTAAATGATGAGTTTGGTATGAATCTGTCCTATAACAAAGCAAATGTTTTTTAGGTGGTACATCTGAAAGTATTCGAAAGTGATGATAAAACTTGATCTCTCAGAAACGGAAACATGGAAATCTACAAAAATGCATTTCGCCTTCGAATAGAACTACCAAGAATATATTTTATACGACATAAAAACGACGATAAGAAAGTAAGACCATATGCAAAACTTGATAGCTTTAAAGCTCGCCTGCTTGTCAGATTATTTCCTTGAGGCGGCGTGTAGACATCCTCTTACTTCTTCTCATTAGCTCCGTGCCAATCATTTCACTGACATTTCTGCAGACTTTTTACCAGCATTCCTCGACAGTTCCTGGATCTTTTCACATTTTTCAATGATGTTACTTGCAAATAAAACGTGTTGAAACATATGTTGTTTTGTGGAAAGAAACTTAATTTATCGTCGGTATGCACCTATTCTCGTCTAGTTGTTTGAATTCCCTTGTCATCCAACGTCATACCTCCCAACAACAGTGTCATCACCAAGACGTTCTTCCAACCTTTCCAGTTTTTCTTTCATTTTTCTCATTTTTTCTTTTTTTTGTTTGTTATTTTTCAGTTTTTCAAATTTTTGTTTCCACTTTCTATCTTCTTTTTTGCTATATTTTAGTTTTTTTAACTTATTCTTCACTAGCATTTTTTTTCATTTTTATTTTTACCTTTTTTTCCTATAGATCTATCTTCTCCAATTCACTAAATTCACAAAATTCTGTTAATTACTATTCCCACTCCGATTTATATTCAAAAGCCCGCGAGGTTGTGAATGTTTTTTCTTTGCTCCCTTCAACCCCTCACCACCTAAATTAATTCAGCGATTTATAAAGGAAATAATTTTTGCCAATGTCGTAGAAATAAACGACAATGAAAAATCAGGGATAAAAACAAAACCACTGTGGTGGCATAAACAGAAGCCTGCGGAGAATAGAGAATCGGGTCAGTAAAACTTGGGATTAGGATCCACCATTAGATGCCACTGTTTATGGCTTCTTTACTTTTGTAGGCTAGCATGGAGCTTTCGAAATTGGTTCCTTCACAATATACAAATGTAGGCGATAATAGTTTTAAACTTCCTTCAAAAGTTTTTTTTAGAAGGTAATTTTGACATTCTCACTGTTGTAGTGCAGACGAATAAAACATTTTTGGATTTTGTTGTAAAGTAGTTCCAAGCGAAACGTGTGAATATTATTTTTTTCAAATCATTAACATAAAATCACTCAGTAAACCATTAATTATATAGATGCATTTTTTCACTAGTTTTGCCCTCGAAAACTTTTCCATTAATTAAAGCGGCTTACTCGGACTGGTTTATCTAGCATATTAAAAACTACTTGAGAGTTAAGCCTTTAAAATCTCCAAAACTGCAAAATGCAACTTTAATTATGGTAAGCTGCGATAAAAAAGAACCGTTCGGAGTTGTCTTTATGGGCGCTCCATGACCATTACATGCTTAAAAATAACAGTAAACTTTAATTAGACTTTGAACGCTGCCAATCTGCCAACAGAGTGGTGTATAGTCACACCTAGATACCTACACCTACATTCTCTAAAATAATGAACTTTGTAAAGCACCACTAATGCTTGAGATTATTAAAAAGCTTTTAAGTGCGGAATTTAAAAAAATAAAAATGAAAGTTTTGCCTTTTTGCCAAAAGCTGGCATGAAATCTGCTTTCCTTGAAACTGAAATGTGAATAATCTCACTTCATCAGAGAGCAAAAAAGTCCTTTAAAGGGACTAAAAGCAAATTTAGCATGACCTCCTTACAACACAAGCGGATTACACTATACTGACAGTCGTCCACAATAAAATTTGTTTTGAAAAAGAAAAATAATTAAAACCTCATATTTTATAGGAGTAAAATTGAAATTTGAAATGTCTCTTTTCTTGACACCATTAATGGTTTAGTGTCATGACAACCTTCCAATTCTCAACAATGAAGACTCTCAATGAGGTTTCAACCACTCTCCAGTCATAATCACCAGCTTCAACATCATTGTTCTGTCGTGTTTTTCCAACTTACAATCCACCCTTTCCGCAAACAAAAGAATTCCATTCAGTAACTTTCACAAAAGAAATCACATTGTCTTTTGTTTGTTTCCATTCGAAACAAACATCCTTCTCACTCCATCACTACATTCCCGCCACAACAACCTTTGATACAAGCCTACTGTTCTTCCTCCACAAAAGTGATCACACCTTAAAATACAAAATGTTATGCGATATTTTTTTTTCATTTTGTTACGGGACACTTGTGAATTTCATATGGCGGCTTAAAAGCATATTACAATGTGCATGCCACCATTGTTCGTGTTTGATTGATTGCTCGCTTCATGTATTGAACCGAATTGAATTTGATGATGAAAATGGTTTCATGCAGATATTATTTATGAAGTTTTTGAAACACAATCTAACGAAATAACTCATTTACAGAATCTGAAAAGAAAAAAAATTAGCAATTTTAACTCCGAAATTGCAATTGTGGTCTGGTCGTTTCAAATAAAAGTGGCGCAAATAACAAAGTGAATAAAAAATAAAGCAAATGAAAGGTCCCATTAGCCTTCTTCACAACGGCCATCCATCAGCAGACCAGCGATGAACGATTACTTGCATTTAATAGGTATCTCTGGAGTTTCAACAAAACACATCTAGGCATTTGTATTCGACACTTCCCAACCCACGCCTCATCCAACAACAAACAATTATAAAGGCATTCATTGAAATAAAAAATCCACACTTTTTAACTACCTGAAACTAAATTTAGACCACTCGAACGTCTTGGAACAAAGAAAATTAAAACACAATGAAGGCCAATTAATCAAACTGCAATGAAACCAAAATTTATGATTTAAAAATTATTAGCTATAAACTTTATGTTTTGAAAAAGTAACTGAAAACAACTCACCATTTTGTTGTTGATCTCGTGGAATGGTCTGGAACAAACGTTTTCAGCTGATTCATCGTTGTCGAACGTAACGAATCCAAATCCTGTACGAATGATTGATTAATTGAGTTTGCCTGCTGATAATTACACGGATTACCCGTTAAGGAGCTTCTATCGAGCATGCCTCGAATGGTGCATCAGAGGTTTTATGATACTGACATACAAGTTGGTTGAATGTCTCGTAATTGGCGATCATTGTAGCGGTAGAGTGAGGAGCTAGTTCGTGTTTTAAGTACAAAACAAGTTTAAAAAAACATGAAGAAAAAATGTTTATTTTTATGCCAGTAATGACTTTTATATTACATAAATGAAGTAATGACAATTTTGAAAAAAAATCGGCTTTTCAATCAATTCGCTAGCAATCACAGTTTGGTTTCCTGCTCACAAAATGATCTTTTAATTATACAAATGCTTATCTAATCTAATCTAATCATTTATATAGTCCAGATCTTTTTCCCAAAATTAAATCTACATCAAAAGTTCGGTTGCAAGCATTGCATAAAAACCTTTAAAAACTTTTATAAATAATAATGTTTTTCCAAAAAATTCTTCTCTTCATTTTCGGCCAAAATCCTTGCTGATTCATTTTAGTTTTAAAAATTTTTAAACAAAATTAATAAAATATTAACTGAAAAAATGCTAAATATTTTCGCACGAGTGGTCTTTTATGAGAACATTTGTAAAACAAACTGTGAAATAAAATTTCAATAATAATCCTAACATTCAGTTTTTTTGTTTAATTTATTCTGAAAATGTTTCTTCCAAAGTTTTATCATTTGAATTTTTCAGTAAAAAATAATGCATAAGGAACTTTTAAGTAAATTTTTTTTAGATTTTTGAAAAAGTTTTTAGCAGACTAATAAATTAATCAGTCAATCACGGACAATGGTTGATTGGCGTGAACATGACAATATAATTGCATTCGCGTCTTGAAATAACTTCAAAAAATTGGAAACTTACTTTTTTGAATAACTATGTCGCCGTTGATCAATAAATTATAAAAATTTTCGTTAATCAAAACTCTCATTCTTGCAGGACATCCAAGCAAATAAATTCATCACAACTGACAAATAGATCTGAATTTTTTGGGACTATGAGTTTGCGTTTTTAATCAGGTCTTGTTCTCAACATTTCAATAGTTACTTGAAATGTGTATATTTGAAAAAAGTTTTTTTAATTAATAAAAATGTGATACATAGAAAATGCGAATTAAACTATTTAGTCTAAAGCATCATAAGATTGAAAAAACCTGTTAGCTATTGTTTCACTTATTGTGAACTTCTATGATGACTCTAAGTAACCAAGTTCAACTTTCTATAAGATTTTTAAATTATCGCCTCGAACAAGATGAGAAAAGCGGAAAATCTAGTAAGAATCCTTCTTCTTGTGCAACTTAATTAATTCATAAGTTCAAACTCGTAAAAAACGCTCGGAAACTCTCCTTGAAATTGAATGGCAAATTCGGACACACAAAAGGTTATGCGATGTGACTAAATCTGATGAACCGAAATGAATATTTATTGATTCATTTTCAGATGTTCCTATGAACCACAATTTATCTTTTCGCCGTATTTTTTATATTTTGTTTTGGAACCAAAACCTATCTAAAGATAAGCCGGGAAAATGCATTGCAAGACAAGCGGATGCATGCCTTTGAAATGATCAAGACCTTGAGTGAATATTTAACCTTCATGTCCGTTTGCCAAACCCCATTCTATTGTACAGCGCGTTCTTTTGTTTTCTCTGATCATAAATAAAAATTCTTCTTCCGAACAACTCTAAAGTTGATTGATGAATTAGGTCTTTTCGAAAGCATACCAGTTGCCTCGGAAACAAAGGTAGAAAAGTGCCGAAAGAATGACAGGGCGGTAAGTGATTAAAATGATTTGTTAGCAAAATAAAATAACACTTAATCTAAAGCTCTTTGAACATTCAAACATTCCACGTAAATAAATAAGCCATGTCAAAAACCTTCAAAGCCACTATTCTACGACAAAAATCAATTATTTATAGGAACCTCATTCACAGACTGGCGTGACTGTATGGGACTTTGGCAAAAAAATGTTCACGTTCCACAAGTGCACAATCACAAGTTTTCTACTTTAGTCTCCAATCGCATCCTCACAAGAGCTAATTTTACTAAAAAAAATTTAATACTTTCGATTATAGAAATGAGTAAAATGTCTGAGTATCGGTGATTTAGAAGGTCTGATTCCAAACTCAGTAAAAAAACAACTGAAGTTTAAAGGTGGGAATAAACATCCAGAGATGGTTATCATTCAAAAGTTGCTTATGTAAATGAGAGGGGTTGGCTGCATGGACGGGAGCTCTTTTAGCATTCAATAACTTGCTCAGTCGAGAACCGAACCTTGGACCTGCTCTTAATTATTCAACACCAAATTACGCTAACCGCCGAAGCTTGGGCGAGTGAATTGAAGATGAGACGCTTTATAGAAGAGATTTGAACATGAGCACTAGTTATTTACTCCCAAAGTTTATATAGCTTCCTAATTATCGGCTCTAATGGAGTGTTTGAGGCAAAGTTCTAAAAACTTTCGTCCTGTTTTCACGAGTGATACAGAACCTTGTTTTCTAGGTTTTATCGCTCGAAATAAAAATAAATGGAAGGGTTCAAGCTTTTCATTGAGTAAATAAAGACAATGTTTCTGAACAAATGTTTGGTCTTGGTGTATGTTCTATGAAACTGTTGTTTTAAACAGCCTTCCAGATTATTTTTTCGTTGGTATTTTCAGCATTGAAAGTTTTTTTCGTATACTTTTTTGACTAAGTTTAGCATTGGGTAGATTTTTAGTAAAATATTGAATGTAAAGTCCACATTTATAAGGTTTAAAATCTTTCAAGTTTTTGGTTAGTCGTAAAACTTTCAAAACATTATAGATTGTTCATATTGTGTTTGCCATTTGATGGATGCTGCGGCAATCCAACTGACTACTATTAATTCTTCTTTAAAATTACCTAGGAAGATTTAATTGATGGAGGTAATTTACCAAAATTTTGATGTTAATTTTAAAACTAAAATTTAACTAAGCTTCGATCAAAAACCTTTCTCTACTTTCATTACAAAATCTTTTGCAAAATGTGTATTTAATTAGATTAGAATTTGTTGTCCGCTTTCGTTAGAATATGCCTCTTTGATTTATTTTGGGCTGAAATCTTTTTTTTATATAAAAAAAAGTTCTGATAAAATTTGAAAGTTAAAAGATTAAAGTTTCAAGCTGACGGTGATTAATGTTGAAAAGGGCGTATTAACTCCTTAAATCGACGTATAACATGGAAATAAATTACTGTCTCATAAAGTTTTCAGATAATTTTTTTTCAATTTTATAAATCGGCAGGCTTAGAAAGCCAAAAAAAATTAAGCAGTCAAAGTCATTCGTGGCAGTGAAGTTAATTTCCTTAAAATGGCGTAACGGTCCATGCTTTAGAATGAACGTCGAATGACCATTAAAAATTACTTTTGCAATAACTCACAATTTGTCGATTATGGAACGAAAGGTTGTATTTGATGGAAAGGTTTCAAATTGATATATGCATTAGATTCAATTAACTTTTTATGCTCTTTTCAAGCAGAAAAGAGAGTTCGTTTTCAGTAATTCACTGCTACCCTGCTCAATTCACTGTGACGACGCTGCCCTATTTTGCACGATGCTCATTTGACATTCATTCCACAAGACAAACATTAAATACAGTCCTCCGGTTTATAATCTTCCGTGCACATTTGGGAGCTTGAGTATGCAGATCTTGAAGTCGATGGCGTTTAGAGCTTGACCGCCAAATTGAGGCATCGCATGCATCAGTATTCGGAAAAGGCTCCGTAAATCATCGAAGCCCTTTAAAAGGGCCATTATTCAAATCAGCCTCCCTTTTCAATGACTCCCATTCGCAGTAACATACATCCTTGTCAAATGATCGAAACAAGATTACCTCATGCGAACCACAACTCTTGCGCTAATGCTGACAGAAACGAAGCGAAACTTTTTCCGAAAGACTTATGTTTTCATGAACTTCTTGTGTTCTTTCTGCTCAGCCCATGATATTGAGTTCGCCTTTTTGATCGAGAGGTTGTGGATGATAAATTCTGGGTTTTTAGTGTGTGAGTATCATGTCGAATATATTTGCTACCTTTTTACGTTATTTAGAAAATAACAAAATGAAAAAATCCATAAAAACGTAATTTATTCTTATCTCACAAGAGGTAATGGATATTTATGAGAATGTCGATTGGAATTGATAATCATTGCATTTAAGATATACTCAAAGAAGTCTTTTTATATTAAATAAACTTTATCTCTACCGTTAAATTTTTAAAATTATACCATAATTTTAGAATAGAATATTTTAAAATTTTTCTTGATATTGGCGAAAGTTTTAAATTTGTTGAACGCCAAGAGCTACTGGCGTTAGACTGGGCATTGTTTCATAGCTAGAAAGACTCAAAGAATACTTTTCTTCAAAGTGCTTACTTGGGCGTCACCTAGATCGAAGAGAAAACAGGCGAGCTCAGCGGGCTGAGACTCAACTCTCTTGGACACTTATTGCTTTTTGACAATATCTAGTTCAGTAGTAATTATCTCAAGTGAAACTTCGATAAAAATTGAAAGGAAGGAAATAATTGTGGTGTATCTATTCACAAATGCCCAAATAGAACATTATTTGTATGCTAATTTCAGAACGTTTGGCGTATGTGCAATTTTTTGCAAACGTAGCAGTAATCGCCGCTGCCTGCTTCAGCGCCACTTGAATGATTGCCATCATTATATTCCATTCTACACGTAATCTGCCTGTCTGGAGTGTTTGTTTATAGGACCAGGACAAGATAAACTTCCACATGAGAATCATTTTTTAAATATTTGAGAAAAAAATTGTTAGACTCTCTAGCTAGTCAACGTCTTTGGAGTATTCTTAATGCAAAGAGCAGATGGTCTCGGTTGAAATGACCATGCAAAAGGTGAGTAAAAACACATAATTCACAGCACTGAAGCTAAAACACGATCATAAAGCATTCTGAACAGAGAATAAACACTCTAGCAAATCCTTACAAGTGCGAAGGCAATATCCCACGAGTATAATTAATAAAGGCCAAACTGATACCATTGGAAAAAAAGAGCAAGTCTGATAAATATCTCATTTTCGAGCTTTTTTTTCTTCTAGATTTGTTAGAAGACTAAACTAACCAATAATTTTTTTTTATTCATAAGATGACGTGTGTAATTAATCTGTCAGTTGGGGATTCCTGAATCCACTTTGCACCGTGAAAATTATTTTGAGTTGACAATTTTTAGAAGTTGAAATATGAATAAAGTGTATAAATTTTTTTTTCCAAAGTACATATTTATATAAAATCAATTCAGTAGGTTTACATCAGAATTGAAAATTTGAAAAATTACAATCATGAACACAACACAACACACACACACACACACACACACACACACACACACACACACACACACACACACACACACACACACACACACACACACACACACACACACACACACACACACACACACACACACACACACACACATACACACACACACACACACACACACACACACACACACACACACACACACACACACACACACACACAAACACACACACAGCCGACCATCTACGCAACATTATCACGCGAAGAGCGGAAAGAGTGCGCATGCGTTGGTTTCCGCAAAAACAACGCGGAACAAAGGGGATGTACTGACGAGGGCTACGAGCCTTGTGAGGCTGTGCGGTGTCAAAACGACCACCTCAGAAGCACTAGGTTGTTTCTTCTAACTGGAAACCTGAAGGAAAAAATCTTTTTCAAGCTTTTGTTGGTTGCTTGTCTATCCAAATATGATACTTTTGAGCTGAGTATTTGTGTGAGGGCTGACAGATGGAAGAGTATTCAGGCAAAACAATTGATGGGTTTTTTGTGGACCTTGTTAATGCAGGCCACTTAAGGCAACAATGATACGGCGTACGCATGCAAGTGGAGGCACGATGGATTCGGAAACGTTTGGAGTATTTGCTTGGATGGCGTATTATTAGTTTCAATGAGTCTTTCCACAAAATATCAATCAATTCAGTAAAGAACAAATCGAAATAATAGGAAAACAAATCTAAAAGAGTTACTGAAAAAGGTTGGTACACCTCTTCCATTTGTAAACAAATAAACTATATGAAAAATGTTTTCAAAAATTCTTTCAATATCGAACAAAAACATCGTTAGATGCCTATAGCTTAAACAAATATTGTTCTTTCTGAACTGATCTTTCATCACACCAAACTCCCAATCTCATTTTTAATTTCGAAGTCTCAGACGGGGGGAGATAAGCTATGGAGGAAAGGAAAACGTTCCTAGCAATTTTGTGTGACTTGAGTAACATCGGCAAAGAAATGTAAAAGCGATAATAGAAAAATTATGCAAAGAAGATAATTAAAGAGGAGAAGTTAAATAAGAAGCAGAGGCATTCAATGCTAGGTTGGATAAGGCTGGGTCATTGGGCCTTTCTAAATCACCTTAATACTTCCAAAAACAATAACGCCTAAGGCAAAAAAAAACCAAAAAATCTAACTTGAAAGAAAAAATCCTTATTAGATGGAAAAAAAACAACTGAAAAAACAGAGATGGTGCATTTTTGAAGAAATTCTTAAAGCGATTTATTGTTGTCGGATGGTTATGTGGCCTTATCACACTGAATGACCACATTGAAGCTTCGATGGGAAAAACTTTTCTCAAAAATTTCGCTCAAAAGGCTGCGCTACTTTTGGTGTTTCTTCTCAGCGAAAAATAAATTAATTTTTTATATTGTTTTTCACTTTTGGAAATAAGTGCGTGTGATCCTGTAATTTGTTCATGTTTAGAAAAGACTTTATTTTTCTAATGAATTATTGAGTAACAAAGAAGTATAAATTTTTATTGAATAACTTTGGACTATTTCTCATTTTCAAAACCACTTCCTAAAAATGCCTATTCAGAAATCCGTTGTTATCATGATTTCATTCGATACGTTCTAGCGGCTTGGCCACGGAAGCTCTGCCATATTTCAGAGCGGGCCTCATACAGAAGGCATAGTGCTTCAACTTTGCAAGAATTATTGCCAATAGAAAACTTTTATGTTTTGGAAAACGCAACAACTTTCTTGTTTCTCTTCTAAAACACAGCAATCTTTCCTCTTCAATTAAAACCTTTTGAATATAGCAAAAAATAAACAGTAAGGTCATTTTTGCGCGGCAGCATTGCCGTGTAGTGTTATGAATTAGTGCGTTTTATTAGTCAGCTATGCATGAATAATGAGAACGATAAATCGGTGCCAACGAAACGGATGAAAGATTGATGTGAACGCCAATTTCCAATATTTTCGCTTTTATGTTTTTAATCGTTTTATTCGGCATTTTACTTAATGTATTTCTTATTATCAGATCAGTTAATAATTTATGCAATCATCAAAAAAATTCCTTTTTTTCTTTGTGACTATCCACCTCACACGAAGATGCAAACCTAATTTGATATCGTTTCCAACTAAAGCAGCCTCATTTGCTGCATTCTTCTTCTCAATGGCTTCGTTCCATGCACATTGAACTAACCCAGTACCGTCCATACTCCCCAATGGTGGTCATAATAAAAAAAATAATAATAATAAGAATAATAATAATAATAATAATAATAATAATTATTATTATTATTATTATTATTTTTTTTTTTTTTTTTTTTTTTTTTTATTATTATTATTTTATTATTATTATTATTATTATTATTATTATTATTATTATTATTATTATTATTATTATTATTATTATTATTATTATTATTATTATTATTATTATTATTATTATTATTATTATTATTATTATTATTATTATTATTATTATTTTTATTTTTATTATTATTATTATTTTTTTTTTACTACTATTATTATTATTATTTTTTTTATTATTATTTTATTTTTATTTAATTTTATTTATTATTTTTTTTTTTTAAATATTATTATTATTATTATTTATTGGAAAAACATAACCATAATCATAAAATTAATTGGAAAAACTAAGAATAGTAATAATAATCGAGGAAATTAATAATACATACTTTCAAAAAAATTCTACATCCACAACTCTGAGATTACGGAATGGCGTTAGATGGAAGTATGCATTGAATTGGACGAGATTGCATTGCAAGTGTCTAATGGCACAGAAGAAGGAACGACATACCCCGGTGGCGATGTGTCTGCTTGTCGATCATCAGGACCGCCTCTCCCACCTTGCATGGAATTGTGGTTATGCGTTGACGTTTGCGTGGTGGTGTGTGTGTGGCTGTTTGCGTGGATATATGTGTGAATGTTCGCGTGGTTATGAACGTGGTTGTATGCGTGATTATATTTTTCTAGGTTATCAATTCTTATTGTTCCTGCATAGAGTACATATGATGTTAATAACATTGTGTTATGGCTTTGCCGCGCAGCAATGTACGTGTTGTAGTGTTCTTGCGTATGTGAGCTCACGTATGCGCGTTTGTAAGCGCATCTTTCAATATGAAAGCAATTAAATTTTATGGACTGAAGCCATTGAGTCACGGGGTTCAATTCGGAATGCGAACGTTATGCTTGTTTCGGATGATGCTTTTATTAATGTTATTTGTTGATCAGCGTTTTCATCGGATTATCTAAGATATTTATTGACGCTATACTTCCAATTAGGCAGCTTTTATTGTGAAATGTTTTCTAAAACCCTAAAATTTATTGCTTTTATGCACATATCTCTCTTAACGTTGTGAGGGAGATGTTCAAAATTAGCCGAGCTTGCGCACGTTTGGGAGTTTTAATGACGTAAAAATAAAATGAAAAAGGAAGTTCAAAGCAAAGAACTTTTGAATAATGACCAAAATAAGCTCAACAAAAATAGATTTTTAACTTAAATTTTTGAAAATTAAAAGCACTGATACATTGAACAGGCCTTCCTCCTCACAACTCACCGGTCCAAACTTTTCGAAGTATTTTCTGATGTCTTCAGACGTGGTAGGAGCAGACAAACCTCCAACAAAAATCTTTCGAGTCTTCGTCAAGTTCTTTTGGGGTGGAAATAACGAAGCTCTAAAAGATGATTTCGAGTTCATGTAAATGTTTTTGTGCATTTGAGAAGCCTTCATTGGAGTTGAAAATTAATAACGAAGTTAGTGCAATCTCATACATAATGAATGAGTGCAGTTTGTAACAATCGAAAAGAAACCACGTGTTGAAAGCCTTTTGTAGTGCGACAAAAATTTACGCAACTGAAATTGCACAACATTGGAAGGTATATTTTCAGCAAGTTGTGATTACGATGGTTCTGTTCGTTAGAGACGCTCGTGACGAGAAGCGTTTGAGTGTTTTTATTCTACCACTCGAAATAGTACTTTGAAACTGTAACGGAGGCGTTCAATGATTTAAAACTCACAAAAACAGTCACAATAAAATATTTACAAGCTCCATCTTTTATAAAGTTTTTTCTTAATAATAAATAGCAGTGTTACTTTTTTTTGTATATAAATTATGCCTGCTTTGAAATGTCACGGCTTTGAAATGTCACGAATATGCTAATGTATGTGGTTGAGTGTGTGGAATGTCAAGATAAACAAGTCAGAACGCATGAATTTAAGTTATTTTTATTTCTACAGTATTTTTTCGTTACAATATTTTTTTTAGTTTTTTACATTTTTTACATGATGAAAGAGGATTTTTCTTTTGCAAAATAGAATAGAAAGAGTGCGAAAGAAAAACTTTAATGTGAGAAAACAGGGAAAAAGTTCCAAGAAACAAAATATCTTGTGCACGCTGGAACATTTACTCCTTACTCCGAAATGCTTATCCACCCAATCGCTCATATACCCATGCATACGCCACACACACACACACACACACACACACACACACACACACACACACACACACACACACACACACACACACACACACACACACACACACACACACACACACACACACACACACACACACACACACACACACACACACACACACACACACACACACACACACACACACACACACACACACACACACACACACACACACACACACACACACACACACACACACAAACACACACACACAAACACACACACACACACACAAACACACACACACACACACACACACACACACACACAAACACACACGCACACACACATACACGCACACACACACACACACACACACACACACACACACACACACACACACACACACACACACACACACACACACACACACACACACACACACACACACACACACACGCACGCACACACACACACACACACACACACACACACACACACACACACACACACACACACACACACACACACACACACACACACACACACACACACACACACACACACACACACACACACAAACACACACGCACACACACATACACGCACACACACACACACACACACACACACACACACACACACACACACACACACACACACACACACACACACACACACACACACACACACGCACGCACACACACACACACACACACACACACACACACACACACACACACACACACACACACACACACACACACACACACACACACACACACACACACACACACACACACACACACACACACACACACACACACACACACACACACACACACACACACACACACACACACACACACACACACACACACACACACACACACACACACACACACACACACACACACACACACACACACACACACACACACACACACACACACACACACACACACACACACACACACACACACACACACACACACACACACACACACACACACACACACACACACACACACACACACACACACACACACACACACACACACACACACACACACACACACACACACACACACACACACACACACACACACTGGTCTCATAAAACGGACATTCATCAAGATTGGAGATGGGATGATAGCGTTGCTAATGCGCTTAAGAAAACAACACGCGTTTCGGCGTATTGCCCTAAAACAACCATACACACTGAAGACGCTTCAAAGCACGGGGAAGAAGAGAATAACTCTCGAGGAAAAACATTAATAAGATTTAGGATAAAAGCTATCGGTGTCTCGGAAGGTATATAATTAATACCTGCAATGCCATGCGTGTAAATTGCTTTGATAGCATATTACAGGATGTAATGGATGAAAAAAAGTCTGAGAGAAAAGAATAAAAAAGACTATTCACTTTTAAAAACTGTTCACAATGAGAAAAGTTTCACTCTATTTCAGTGTTACTTGTATCTTTTACTGCCCATAAAAGTGATTTATTGGAGATAAAAAAATAAATCATTAAATCATCCCATAACTAATAAATCGTTGAACTATCTCGTTTTCAAATGTTATATGTTTTAGGTTCCAACATACAAATTCATTTAACATATTTTAATGGACTATACTTGCCTGCATAATTACACACCAGCATTGTTGAGCTGGTATGTTTAAATATTCGCCTGGCGAGGAAAGCTTCTATTCTAAGCTGCTTAAATCAAAAACTGCAGTCCAATATTTACGATAGTTGCACGGCAACGAATACCACAAAAGTATCACCACCTTTATGCCTCCTTTCACCTTCTCAAGTAGCACTTTTACGCTGATGATGTTGTGAAAGAAAAACTGACAAGAAGTAAGTCTTTAAAAATGTTCGCGAAGGTAAAGATGAAGCGATCCGCCAAACTTGCAATTTTGAAGCAGATGAAGCACCTCAACTTCTTGAACTCGAAATAACTCACGAACTAATCAGCTTTGTTGCAGTTTACATAACATAAAGACAACTCTGCTGCACAGTTTAACTCACACATGTTTTATACACATTTTTTCAATGAACGTTACTATCGTGATAGATCGTTTTTGAATTTTGTTTTGAAATTTGGTTTATGCGTGTTCTCTTCGTTTTATAATGATACAAAGGGCTCTTCCATATGCCTATTCTACTTTTCTTGAAGCAATTTATTGTGAATTTAAAGCGAAACTTCTCTATAACTTGCCAATGATTTTTCGTCAAAGTATTTTGTAAACTTTTTTTTGGAAAGTATCAAAGATGGAAGTGTGAGAAATGGCAATGAGGTTCGTAATGAAATCGACTGAGTTCTCAAGAAGCGATAAAATCACAAATATTCCACCCCACTGCAGTGTTGTGTAGTAGTATGATGTGAGAAATATTAAAATATCGTCAGCATTCGATCCCTTCCATTCATAAGGCCCTTTGTGCTTATTCTTGCGTGAGGCGCTTCTCGAAGCTATTCTTCTAAGCATACTCGATTGAATAATTAATTGAAAAAATTTTCATCATTCAAATGAGCACACGCACGTTTGATTTAGCTTCCTTGATAAGAAACTCAATTCCTATTGAGTAAAAACTTTCCAAAATATGTAAACTAGGCACGTCTTGTTCATAAAACCTTTATAGAATCAAGTTCAACAACAACAACAACGACAAGCTACAACATTGGCTTCACGGTGTGGTTTCCTAGTTTATCTACAAGTTCATTCATTTCAAATATCTAACCAATTCAACACGTTCATATCTTCACACAACCACGCCACGCCACACCACACCACACCACACCACACCACACCACACCACACCACACCACACCACACCACACCACACCACACCACACCACAACACTCCACCGCACCACACCACATCACACCCCACCACACCACACCACACCCCACCACACCACACCGTGCTACGCCACACCACACCACACCACACCACACCACACCACACCACACCACACCACACCACACCACACCACACCACACCACACCACACCACACCACACCCCACCACACCACACCGTACCACACCACACCACACCACACCACACCACACCACACCTTGGTGGCAGAACTTCCCCCTTTGGGCTTGGGCACAGCTACTTTGGCGTCAACCTGAAAAAATATTATTGAAAAAATAAATTTTCGAAAATTTTTTTTGGAAGCTCACGCTGAAAACATCTTCGAGAAATGCATTCAAAGTTTCACTTACAATATAACGAATATTTACCTATTGCTTCTTTGTGCACAAATAAAAATAGTAATAAAAAAAAAAAAAATAATAATAATAAATAAATAAAAAAAAAAAAAATAATAATAATAATAATAATAATAATAATAATAATAATAATAATAATAATAATAATAATAATAATAATAATAATAATAATAATAATAATAATAATAATAATAATAATAATAATAATAATAATAATAATAATAATAATAATAATAATAATAATAATAATAATAATAATAATAATAATAATAATAATAATAATAATAATAATAATAATAATTATTATTATTATTATTATTATTATTATTATTATTATTATTATTATTATTATTATTATTATTATTATTATTATTATTATTATAATAATAAGAATAACAAAGCAGGTTGCATTGAAAAGGACTTTAGCAGATGAATTATTTTGTAAAGAGTTTTTGCGCATCGAAGTACTAGAAAGTTTTTTCAAATATTTTAAAATTTTTCAACTGAAAAAAAAATTTCCCCATTGAAATATTTAGCTTTTAAAATGTCAAAAATGAGAAAATGAGGGCTGAGCTCTGAAAAATTACTCAATTACCTTAACTTCCAGTAGTCATAATTTTATTGACATATTTCGGCGGAGTGGAGTGAGTGGTAGCTCAACTATTTTTTCTATTTTGTTTTTGAACAAACGACTTTTGCTGTTGTTGTTTTTGCGAGAGGCAAAATAAGCGTGGTTCGAGTGAAAAATGCCTGAAACTCATGAAAGAATCTTTGCAATTTTTTCGTTGTAGCCTCATTTCGTAATGAAAAATTGTTTTCGGGAAGTGGAGTTTCCGAAACATTAGTATCTTTAATTGAGAGAGTGGCTCACACACCCATAACATAGAAACAAAAGAAATGGGAAAAAAATGAAGCCTTTATTTAAGAGGCCTGGGCAACACAACATATGTCATTTAGCGAGGATCAAAAAACTTCGAAAGAGGCTTACAAAATGTGCTCTAATGTTTGTTCCTTGCATGGAATATATCTCGCCTCTTTCCAGAATACCATCCTCACGAAGACTCAATCACCAGACCCCATCTGTCCTCATGAACACCGCCATAAGCATTCTTCACAACATTTTAGCGGCAACCTGGGTACATAAACACCATATTTCATTTAAAAGTGCACTCGAAGATCAATGCATACGCCATACATGTTAACACAACTAAGAAGATAACTTCTATATTAGAGGTTGTGCCAAAAAATGAAGGCGGAAAGATTGAAAAGTAATCATCAAAATGATTTAAAATGAATCGCTCCTTCGTGTAGAGAGGCACAATAACATTTTCAAAGACACATACACTCATACGGAGAATGTTATGTAGGGAATCACACCTGCATTAATAAAATGAATTTATTGCTGCGAAATGTTCGCGATTTCGGCATAATACAGGCTTACATAGACAATGTGTTAGCTACTTAATTGTAATCATGGTGAAGAATGTGCTGGCTTGATTAAAAATTAAAACTTTGAAACTCACAAAGTGAAAAGCAAGCCCATGTTGGCGCTACCGTCAATTTTCGACCTTTTATTTTTGCCGAGATCCTATTTTTAGCGATAAAAACGTCTTGAAATAAAAATATACT
>OX387248.1:10362468-10394968 GCA_947562095.1 Branchellion lobata | reverse complement strand
TTAAAAAAATTCAACAAAATTAGAAAAAATTCAACTGGTTGCGTGTTGGTTTTTCAATGAATCTTCAAACTTGTTGTTTTTTGTTGGATGGTGGTAGCAAGCTGTCAATGGGGGCCATCGTAGGTCCTTTCCCCTCCATTCTTCTAGTCAGGAATTTTGACAGTCAAATGAGTCCGTCGAAAAAAGAAAAAAGAATTAAACAAAAGGTATACAGAAAAAAATGAAAAAAAATGGAAAAAAACATTTTTTTTAATGAAGAAAAAAAGAAAGTAAAAAGAGGATGAAGCATGTTTTGGATCATACATTTTTGATACCTTCATCAATTTCGGAAAGTATGGAAAAGTTAAGCTTATAACTCTGAGGTTACGACAATCAGTCGTGTAAAAAGTTCCATTGAAGGTAGAAAGTATGAGGAGATGGCGTGGTGATGGCTTTTATTAGCCATAAAAATAGAAAAGTTGAAAATTTAGTGTGATTAAAACTAACAAAAATGGGAAAAAACAATTTGAATGGGGAATTATTTTTGAAAACAAATTAAAATCATTTATGAAAAAAATTTTTTTTTAGAGATTCACAAAGATGAGTCTCATGTGTGTATTCTTCAAATGGCTCGCTGTAAAAACTGGTTTGTGCTTGGGTTGAGTTTGAAAGTTTGAATAAACGACACAATTTATTTTTATTTGAACCAAAATGTTTTCGAAAATTTTCTTTTTATGATATTTTAGAAAAAAATAAATTTCAATGGAAACGAAAAATACATAAGACGAAAATTTTTTCAAAGAAAAAGTAAAATGAAAACTTTAATGGCCCCATTGAGTTCGTCCAGATATTTCAACTAGTTCACTCGCCAAGTTCATTACACAGTCACTCCTCCCAGGCATATTGAGAAATTTAGGTGCGAGTTTGTTCTGATAGAAGATTCAGCTTTACGAAGCCTTTCTTTCCAAAACAGACAGCTCAGTGATGAAGAAATGTCGAGAAATATTATTCCGAATGGAAGAATATCGAAAATATTCTTGAAAAACCTTTTAGTGAGTAATTGCAAAAAATATTTCTTGAACAATGAGTATTAATTGAACGCTGTTGATAAAAAATCTTCCGCTGGTCATGCACACACTTCGAGCTATTTTTATTTTTTATACTCATTTATCATGTTTTCTTTTCCACGTGACCACATTATTATCTTGCGCAGGCTCCATTTATGTTTTCCGTTTCCTGTGACATGCATCTAATTGAAAAGCGCATTCATTTTTCACACAGTTTCCACGAATAGATTGAAATAAGAAAAAATCCAAAACTAATGGACTGAAAAAATGTACTTTCGTGCTGGAATTGTGTTTGTGCAGTTCAAACAAAATTGTAAAAAATCTGTGAAGATATGGTATGCCACTATTATTGTTTGATGCTTCTATTGAATATCGCCACTTGAAGATATAATGGCTTGGTTGTATGTGCTTTTTTCTATCGAATTTGTAGCGTGCGTGTACTAGCCCTCAAATGCACATGCATAAGTTTCCACTCACTGCGGGGTATGATTGCTTTTGAAATAATTTTTTTCCGAAAAGAAATCAAATCTTTGTGGGAAAGACAACAAGACGCGGTGCTGGTACCTGCTCTCGAGCATTTCAATCCTCTCCTGACTTGATTAATGACCAGATTAAATACAATTGCCTCTTATACTTACCATCCCACAAAATACTTGGTGAGGTCTTTCATGATTAATGTATGCTGTGCTGGTGCTGTTTGTAATTCTTCTGTCTATTTTATGCCCCACAATTTATTTTTTAAGTTATTGGAAACCTCGTTTTTTTCCAATTTTGACTAATTATTTCACGTTTCGGGTTGGATATTCCAATTTTTGTTCCAATCTATATTTAAATTTTCGATTTTAATATTTTTCTTTCATTTTGGTTGTTCACCATGTGCCATTTCCAGCGTTTGTCTGGATTCGCTTCAATAAAGACTATAAAAAAAAGAAAAAATCTCATATGATCTATACCACAAAATTATGTATTGAATATTTTTTAACTAAAAAATTTTAAATTATTTTTTTTAACTTTTCAAAATCAAAATTTCCCTCAGATACACACACAAATAGTCTTTTGGCAAGTTTGTTATTCTTTCATCGGCCTGTCAACGCTTTGATTAATTTTTTCAAACCTCATAGCAATTCGGCTTCTCTCTGTAAAAATCTGTTGATTTTTCGCAAGTTTAATGAGAGGTTTTGCAGTTTTAGAAAAATTCTTACTTTTTTTATTCATAAAAATAACTGATTTTTTTATTTGTATTGAATTAACCGTTCACATAGTTAACCCTTACTCATGTTCACTATTATTCCTTTCTCTAGGTATTTTTAGTGAAAAAAGTTAATTTTTTTCACAAGAATTGCGTATTCATAGTGACAAAGGTGGGCTGGTTTAGAAGACATTTGGCTGGCAGAGTACATTGAAGGGCTGATTGATCGGGTGTTTTCATGCCTCAATCAATGCCACCACTTCACTGCTTCATGTACCCACAAAACATTATTGATCTTGCAAGATGTGACCGCAAGATTTTTCACTAAACATGCCATTGGCGTGTTACTTGGAGACTTGCTTTGAAAGTCTTGGTGATTGCGGAGATGCTTCAAGGTAAAGGTGTAAAGGTGTGGAGGTGTGGAGGTGTGGGTGTGGAGGTGTGGAGGTGTGGAGGTGTGGAGGTGTGGAGGTGTGGTGGTGTGGGTGTGGAGGTGTGGAGGTGTGGAGGTGTGGTGGTGTAAAATTGTGGTGGTGTGAAGGTGTGGTGGTGTGGAGGTGTAGAAATATAAAATGTAGAGATGTGGAGGTGTGGAGGTGTAGAGGTGGAATTAAATAGTACTCTCATTTATGTATTAACCTTTTTTGTAGAGGTTTTGGTGGAATTGAATTAATGTTGGCAGTTTCATCAAACCCATTAGTGAAATCTTCTTATTATTGAGATTATCACTAATTTCGTCCTCATCACCACTACCACACCTCCGCCATCATCAGTAATATCACCACCATCACCACTCACATCAACACCACAATTATAATCACCATCACACCACCATCACAATCATCATCATCACTATCATACCACCATCACCACCACCATCACCACCACTAGCACACCACCACTAGCACACCACCACTAGCACACCACCACTAGCACACCACCATAACACCATCACCCACCTCGATCTCTTGGTCACCATGTCTCTCATTATGGTGCAGTCTGCCACCTCTCCGTACTGACCAAAGTACTTCTTGAGGGTCTCTGTGTTTTGTGTTTTTTTGTATTCAAAAAATAATTAGATTAAAATTGGAAAAATAAGAATTAGATTTCTAGAAAAATAAGTAGTACATTATGAAGTGAATCTTATAAATTTAAATATTAAAAAATATAAAACGTATAAAGATTTATCAGTCAAAATATGTTTTTTTTTGTTTTCTGGTTTACCAAAACTTGCGTTAAAAAAGAAGCTTTTAGTTTAAAGTTTGAATTTACTTTAAAAATTGAGCTAAAGCTGATCCAAGGTCTAATCTCGGCTTTAAACTAGCATACTTCTGAAATCAATCAAAGCTACAAACAACAGCCAACCTGTGGTGGTTTGCCAGCACAGACCACCTATGAAAATCTTTCTGTGGGGTGTTTAAAGATTAATCATTAAAACGATATTTAAATAAAGAAAATAAAAAATTAGTTCATCAAATTTGAATTTCATAAATGTCTTTTTTGAAATGAATTGAAATTTTTTCGTCTTCTTCAAAGACCATAATTTTTATTTCAGCATTATTTATGACGCATTTTAGTATTTTATAAACGCAAAGAAAGAATACATGTTGTCTTTTACTCAGAAACGGTTTATTTATTGCAATAATTAGTGCAAGTCTCAGAAATAATGGAGCGTTGCTCAGAAGGGACTTTTGAGCCTTCACAATGATTTATTGAGCTTCTGTTACAAGTCTTCCTTGTCTCTCAGGCCTTGGTGGCAACACACCAAATCGGCCATAAACTTCATTTATGCTTCAATCTACGTCACACTGATTTGAAAGTCTCGTGAAGACATGGCCATAAAGCATGCTGTCTGCCTTGAGCAATTGTGGCAGTGTTTTCTTGATGTTCTGAAGCCTCCGAACAGCCTCAAACACTGCAAATCTTCTAAGACAAGCTTTTGTTCTTTATCTCTTCGCCACCCTCCATAGACAATTCCTTCGGAAAAGCTATTATCCTACTATCGATGGTGTTATGACAAGACTTAATATTGTTTAAAGGCTTTCTAAAAATACTCAACTTTACAAAAACAATGATAAAGTATTATTTGCTAATGCGTCTGTCGTGGTGATGTTTCGTGTAAAAAATACTTTCACGAAAAGTTCACGATTTTGTTCTTGTCGTTTCGTTCTCACCGAAAGATAGGCCATAATTTCAATAAAAATCTAATAGCAAATAGAGCTCCGATGAAAAGATAATAAGAACAATTTGTCGTTGGAAGAAATATTATGAGAGAGTTTATTTTTGTTATTTTATTTTCCTTTTTATATCGTAAGACGCCCGTGTGTTTCAGTGTTGCTTCAAAACGTGGGAAAAAATGCGGTAGGACTACATTAAACAATACTCTGGCATATATTACCCTAACCTGTGCTAGGATTTCACTAATAACAATTATTTGTTTTCTTTGAAAAGTTTTTTTAACCATTTTTTATAGTTAAAACTAAAAAAACCTTTTAGTATAAACGAATATTTTTGTTTTTTAACTCATTAACACGAGTTCGACAAAATCTTTGGTTGAAAGAACAACTGTGTTCCAGAATAACCATGCCATCAGCCTTATCTCTAATTTCTCCTAGAGGTTTTTCACATTGTTTCATACCAACAGTTTGTGCTGGAGTAGAAAATTAGTCGAAAGACACATGAAAATAATTCCCAAAAGTATACAAATTTCTTTAGAATTTATAAATAAATATATATATATATGTTTTTCAATATTAAATTTTTTTATGTATAACTAATATATTATTTTATGAAACGAAAAATTGAAAATAAAACAGCTTTGAGAGCTTTAAAAGTGAAAAAAATCGACAAAACCCTAAAAAGAAGGAAAAAGGGTTGGAAGTGTGCAGTTGCTAAGAGGCGCTTTGATGTGTGAACAAGCCAGACTGCCAAAGTGAATCTAAAAACCTTATTTTTTCATCTCATTCTTTTATCTTTTTTTTCTTTTCCTTCTCTTTCTTGTTTTCTTCTTTTCTTCTTCTTTTTTTTTTCTTTCTTCTTTCTTTTTCCTCTTCTTTTTTTTATTCTTCTTGTTTTTTTTGTTTTTATTTTTGTCTTTTTTCTCATTTTTATTTCTTCTTTTCCATTTTTTTTCTCTTCTTTTTCTGATTTTTCGTAGTCTTTTAGGTTGTTTTATCATTAACACTTCACTTTGATTTTTTTTGTCTGCTTCCAGATAGCTTTATAGTCCCGTTCTCATTTATGGATTATTTTCACAAAATTTTCTTACATTTTTCATTTTGTCTTTAGCAGTCTAATTCTAGTTCACGCGATTTTTTTTCTTGGTTTAATAGTTATAAAGATTCATTTCTCAAAAAAACATTTTATAGACGTTTTAAAAGATCGAAATTTCACAAAAAAACTGCTACTACTACTACTACTACTACTACTACTACTACTACTACTACTACTACTACTACTACTGCTACTACTACTGCTACTACTACTACTACTACTACTACTACTACTACTACTACTACTACTACTACTACTACTACTACTACTACTACTACTACTACTACTACTACTACTACTACTACTACTACTACTACTACTACTACTACTACTACTACTACTACTACTACTACTACTACTACTACTACTACTACTACTACTACTACTACTACTACTACTACTACTACTACTACTACTACTACTACTACTACTACTACTACTACTACTACTACTACTACTACTACTACTACTACTACTACTACTACTACTACTACTACTACTACTACTACTACTACTACTACTACTACTACTACTACTACTACTACTACTACTACTACTACTACTACTACTACTACTACTACTACTACTACTACTACTACTACTACTACTACTACTACTACTACTACTACTACTACTACTACTACTACTACTACTACTACTACTACTACTACTACTACTACTACTACTACTACTACTACTACTACTACTACTACTACTACTACTACTACTACTACTACTACTACTACTACTACTACTACTACTACTACTACTGCTACTACTACTGCTACCACTACTATTTTCAATAAAAAATAATTTATAGTTTTTCTTTCCTTTTTTCGATCCATCTCTATCAAAAAGTTCTGTGATAAATTGATCGAAGTGCTATTACTGAAAACACTCGACGCTATCTTAATTGGTTTTGAACTTTCCTTATAGAAAGTCATGCATCTGCAAGTAATTGAATTTTAATGGAAGCTTAGCTTTGCAGAATTAGACTCAAAAATATTTCAACTTGGAAAGTATGGCAAAGTAACTGTGTCTAAGCTTCGTTTTCGAAACATTAACTTCATTTTTAGTGTTTTCTCTGAACAAAATCTGTCTCATAAGTTGATAAAGCTTCTTAAAATATATTTTTAGAGACCGCAAATTTTTCAACTCGGTATGGTTTTACAGCGAAATTGGGGCTTCGTTATCGTTGAGTTTTTGATGAATGGTGCATTGAAGAGGATGGTATATAAGTTTGGAAAAGATAGGCGGTTTAATGGAAGCGTCAGAGGTAAATATAAAAGCATTTATTCAACTTGGGTTTGGAGCTTGAGATAAACAAACATACACGTGCTTGAGACGCCTACTCTGTTATAAGCCTGATTAGACGGAATATTGATTATGAAGTTGTGGTTGGAGAACGAGTGTTAAAGGGTCCTTCAGAACCTTTTTCTTCATAACCATAAAAGATCAAGCAGTCGGTCTGTTTGTGATTTTATGGAAGATTTTTATTACAAACCTTGAATCTCTCATAATTTGACTAATGTATAAATTGGTGGAGGAGGTGAACTTGATGTTTGGTCGGCGGATTAATCGAGTATGAGCGATTTATTCTCCGATGGAAGAGGAGCCGTTAAATGTTGGGAAAAATATTTTTATGATCGTTTTATGGTGTTCTTAAATACTGAACTCATTAGCTAAATGTCTAATTCACTAGTATAAAAATAAGTTCAAAAGGGCTTCATGAGTTTGCAGTACATCTTATTGATATGTTTTCTAGTGCGTGGACCACTTGACCATGAATAAGGAAGACTCTGAGATTCTATTGATTGAGTGATAGATCTTGTTTTTAGGTAGATAACTGATGAATAGAAGCGTGAATCTTTGCCACAGATTTTGGCTGAGTGATTGATGGTTCGTTTATGGTGAATATTTGATGAGCTTTCGATTAGCAAATTTTATTTTATTTTTATGAATTGAAGTTTCCAGAATTCATTTTTTGAAATTTGATTAAAAATTATATTTCACTTTTGGTAGTTGCTATAAAAATGTTTTGTTATTCAGGGCAAAGGTATGTGGAAAAGGTTTAAAAGCTTTGTTCTTCGTGCACTCGCTTTGGTGCAAACATCAAACTTTTGATAAGTGCAAAATAACAATTGTAAACGAATGAAAACGTAACTTGGAATTATATAAAACTGTTTCTTCTAAATGGGTGGTTAAAAAACTATCGAATTAGCTATAATCTCTGCCAATAAAAATAATATAGCTAAAAGCTAAAATAAGTAGAACTTCTGAAAGAAGGTTAGCTAGAAGGAGTTCGAAAGAAAACGAAAAATTATTTTCTAAACATTTACTATTTGCTCCATATGAATCATGGCATCTTTCAAAACATGATCACTCATAATTGATGTTTCTAGTACTTTTCCGAGCTTCAATGCGCTTAATACTCTTTGAGCATTTCCTTCCTCCGATTTCCTTCACATCTCCTTGCTAATTAGATAAGCGTATCGTTACTTCTTGCTAATAGCTTATGTAGAATTGCAGTCGTATATAAAATTAAGTTTAATCAAATTTTGATTTTTTCTGGCTTCAAAGTCTTGTTTATCTAATCTTCCCTAACCAATGCATTTATTTAGCGCCTTTTTATAAACGTCCAAAGACGTTACCAATGAGGCTGTTTGCTCGCCTTTGAGTTGCTGAGTCACCAATCACTGATTTTATTTTTAGTTAACCTGCCGATTTGTAAAATTCCAAACTGATCATAGCAGGGACTCGAGCCATAGGCTTGACTGCACAGTTCGCTGACCACTGGACTACAGCGACCGATTGCCAAAACCTTCCAAATACATATCTATTTACTGACGTTCAACATGCCAACAGATGTATCAAAACGTTTCAAGTTTAGTTCTGTACAATAAAACTTTTCTGTTCTGAAAAAAACCATCAAGAAGCGCTTAAGGTTTATTACGTCTGCTAGCGCATCTATTCCCTCGAAACCGTGCTTGCAAACCTTGCATTGACTTCTTTCTGAAGCAAAAGCTACAGAGATTGTCCATTGCCTCCTTTCCATTCCACCTCATTGTAGTGCACCACAAAAGCCAATTGATTTCTCGAACGTTAAGGTAAAATTGCCTTGCCGGATATAATTTTAATGTGGTAGCTTATTGATTATGACTATTTTGATTTGATAAATTTACTTTCGGAATTTTTATTCCTGTAGTGAAATTTATTTTTCAAGTTGTATCAATACTTATTATATATTATTACGGAACTATTGTTTAAATTTTTCAAAGCCTTTCTAACATTTTGGTAACAAAATACTGAGATCCAAGTGATTTTTTCACTAGGCTTAAAAGTATGTTGTGGATTATTCTAGATGTACTATGAAGAAATTATAAAAAAATATTGTTTTAAAAACAATGGGATAAAAACTATGCACTTGATAGAACTCTACTTAAGCGCTAAATAAATATTATAAATCAGATAAGCTTATCATGATAAGCGAAAGAATATTTTTTCCGGGTTATTGATGAAGGCAATAAATAAATTAAGCTCCAGAGTCAAAAAATTAAAAAGTGATTGATTGCGGAGTACGCATTATAGGCATGAAATAGCATTGATTGTAGTACGGATTGCACTCAAGCGTTGAGATTAGTCACATCATCACGATGAAAGATTGTGTGGTTCAAACGCCACAACATGTTACGACAGCGTGATTGAGAGGAGGGGGCAGTTAGAGAAAGAAAAGACGAATGAAATGGAAACATACCCGTCGTTGTTGCTTTCGTTGTTGCGACAAAAGTCCATGTTTTTGTTGTTGAGTTTGTTGTCAAAGTTGTTGTTGTTGTTGTTGTTGTCAATGGTGGTGTTGCTGGAGTTGATTTTGTTGAATGTTTTGTTAACAGACAGGAAACAATCCATTTTAAGGAGTTTATTCGTCGGTGACTGGGCGCAACTTGAAGGTTAAAGCAAAAGTTAAAGGTTTCAAAAAGAAAACTGGTTCACTTTTGCACTTTTACAATATCAACGTTTTTATTGCCCGCTTTGTAGGTTCTTTGGCGGACTTTGAGACTTCTTTTGGTCTTCAAAATGATACGCGATTGTTTGCCAAATTTAAAAAAATTATCCTACGGAGAGTTTGAATACATATATATTTGTGGTCTTCTTATTCGAACTTGCTGCTGGTTTGCTTTGGAAACTGTATTAATCTTAAAGATGATAAAGTCACGTGGTGTGTCTTAAATTTAGAATGACATATTTTAATAAAACTTATCTTGATCAATTGCATACAACAAAGTTAATTAGAATGTGTACGTAAGCTTTATGGCCATATTGAATATTTTTCATCAGGTTCCACCATAAAAGCGTTTGTAGAAAGTTATATCTGCGTGTATGTATATAAATGAGAGTTCGCCTATGTTCGCTATAGATTGCTAGGGCGTTTGCACATAGCTTCTATGCCGTTGGAGTCAACTATAGCAACTGACACATATGCTCATTCAAACCGTCGAATTGAATGACGTTTACTCGTCGCATTTTAAAACTTTTCATTTAAGTTTTTTTCATCCAGCCAACCTTTTGGTTGCCCACAATCAAGTGCTTGAGTTCAAAACTCCCAAAATTATGACATTCTGAGAAACTATTTTTTTAAAATTTTCTCGAAAAGATCAATTTTTTGACAAGTGTATTTAAAACTGCGTTTGCGTATTTTTCCATAATTTTTTGAATTTTTCAAATAAATACGCAAAAATAGTTTCAGGTGAGTATCTTTTTTAATAGTCAATAAACAACTCCAAGCTTCAAGCACTCACACAAGTAACTTTGAAGTTATGGCCACGTTCTTATCCATATAGATGACTCTATGGATTGTTTGTAAACTGAAAGCTATATTAAAACCAAACATCGAGTTAAGCTTATGTATTTATAACTTTGTTGTATAACTAACTAACGTCGTCTCGGACCACGATGGGATAACGCGTGCTGATAACGATCGTCGTGTCATTGTACTTTATTGTATAAGCTGAAAAGGCTGTGTAACTATGAGAAATATAAGTTATTTTCCAACTGAATGTTATGTAGTTTGTTTGTTATGAGGATATTTATAATTGTTACTTATTAGTTTAAGCCTACACCTCAGCCAGACAAGTTCGTTTAATTGCCACGTTAACTGTTCTTCATTCGTTTAGTCCGCGTGGACTTTCAGTAGAGAAGCTCTAACAGCATTCCTTGCTTTCAGTCAACAAAGCCCAAACTTTTTATTTTTGAAAAATCAGTAAAATATATGAGCTTGAAAGGTAGTTTTTGTGTACTAAAGGTTTTGTGTGGAAGCTTGGATATAGTTACTCACCTCCTTTCACCACCTTCCACCACCTTCCACCACCTTCCGCCACCTTCCACCACCTTCCACCACCTTCCACCACCTTCCACCACCTTCCACCACCTTCCACCACCTTCCACCACCTTCCACCACCTTCCACCACCTTCCACCACCTTCCACCACCTTCCACCACCTTCCACCACCTTCCACCACTCTCCACCCCTTCTCACCACTTCCCACCACTTACACCATCAAAATGTTTTCAAGCAGTTGATGGAGATGATTGAGATATTTTTAAATTATTGTTGGTCGGACTAGTTGCAAGTTAATTTCAGCGAGACAATAGTTTAAAGAGCGATTCTGCAAGATAGTAAAATTCAACTCACTTGGACGCTATTCTTCTTCCACGTTTAATTATAGGCTTTTCAACTTACCTAATACACTCGTTTGAACGTAAACCTTCTTAAAAATAATGCTTTTTAAAAAAAACAAATTTCAGTTGATTTTTTTTTCGAAACGTTGGTTGATTAATTTCACTTTGGTGAAATTTGAATAAGAACCATCCAAAGGGGGCACTTTGAATTATATTTGAAAGTTATTAAGTCCTAAAAATTATATTCGAAAAATTATACACCAATCATACTTGTTTATTTTTTCAATCTTTTCGCTAGCAAAAAATACTTGGAATAAAAATGGCTTTTATTAGCTAAAAATAACACTGCTTCTTCTATTTCAGCTGCTTGTTTTTGTTATTTTAAAAGTTGTTTCATTATTTTTACACCTTTTGAATGCACTCAATCAACTCGAGACTGCTCTTCATAATAAAGAGGGGTGTAGAACAAAAAATAAAATGTTTTTATTTTAGTTTTTTGCAATCAATCTTCTATATAAACAAACATTCATGCAAATGCGGAAACATTCTGTTATTATCTTATTCCACTTTTTGGTGCATTTGTCTTAATTAAATTTTCATTACAAACTTTCTACTTTTTATATTCCATAAAATATCTTTTTGAGCTATCCGTGCGATCAATAAACAAACGCAAACGCCGGTCCGTGCAGTGTGTTGCGTGTTTGCCATCTGAGGCTACCCTGTGCTACAGCAATCACTTGATGAAGGAGTGATGGGGTTGTGAAGACGGACCGACAAAATGGGCATTTCATTAGTGCAAGTCTCTATAAAGTTCATATTTATTCCGATTCAACCTACATTTAGCATACTGTTATGTTGCATTGATGACCTGCGTAGATAAGCGAGTAATAAGAAATAAAATGAATACGAACTGTAAACCTTTCTTTTCAGTCCTAGCCATTCAGTTGTCTTTCTTTGTCTTGACTCGGCTTAACAGGAATGTTTTTTTTTGTAAATTTTGGCAAAAAGTCGGAAAGATAAATTCTGAAAACATTCAACCTAGCGTAAATACTGTGCCTCCTATTGTTGCTGCTTTAAATAAAGGAAAGCGGAGTCATGGGTTGTTGCCAGTTAGCATTCTTCGCCTATTTCTTTTTACTATTCAACTCGCAATACTTGCATGAAAACTTTGTACAAAAAAAATTTTTGTGTGTAAAAATAGTTGTGTAGAAACATTAGAAATGAAATCGATATTGCATGGTTGTAAGTATGTGAAACATGCAAAGAATTTTTCAAATATTCCTTGGTAACTATGAAATTATTGACAACGAATAACATTCACAAAAGTAGGGTAAGACGAAGAAATGTTCGAATTAAATTCTGTTAGTATCCTCTTCCAGTAACAAGTCATAAATAAAGCATAATCTCTGTATGTTGTTTCAGAAAGCCGACAGTAATTTTTCGTAACTATTTTTTGAATTCAATATTTTTGTCTGCTACGTACAAAACAGAACAATTTGAAAAGTAATACAAAACACTGCTTGTTACCTGCTCACCAAAAATATAACGAGTTTCAGAAATGTTCAAACAAGTTGATTCCATTCCACCCATACGTAGTATCCATTGGCTCACCGGAGAGCAAGGTTAATCAATGGTATTTTCAAAAATAGCTTATTTATTTCCAAAACAAATCGGTCCAAAGACAAAGATGCCCTCTTCCAAACACATATATAAACTTTCAACTTGATTTTTGTGAAAAAATTTAAAATAAAAAAAAAACGATTTGATAAGAAACAAAAACATCAGAAGCAATTTTGTGTATTGCACTAGTGTGTGGTCTTCAGCAGTCTTGCTTAATTATCTTCTTACCAGACCAGACTCATTTTTTTATTGATTCTCTCATCGTCAAAACGAATAAATTTGAATAACTTTGAAGCTTTCACAAGTCATAAAATAAGCCTGCATTCGTAATTAAACTTTAACTCTTGCTACCCTCAATTTACGGCTACAAGGAGTTTTCATATGCCATGAAAGATTGAAAGGCACATCTGTTATGGTAAGTTAGAGTACCCACTTTAGCAAAAAAAACATTGTCATTTTGTAATTTTTGTTTAACTTGACGTAAGAAAAAATCCGAATTTATGCTATTTTTTTAAATAGAAATACTTGTTTCTTGAATAAATTAAAATTACGGCTAACTCTGATGATTTATTGAAAAATGTTAAGATGGGTAAAATAATAGATGGTGTAGAAATTATGATATAATGAGGAAGAAGTAGGTACAAAGTTTGAAAGGCTTCACTTGATGCAATGACGATTGGTGAATGTTGAACAGAGCGCATCATGCAATTATGCACGCCCCGCTTCGGTTTCCAAAACTAGAGAAATTAAAAGGAAAATGTTTTGAACTTCATTTTCGAATATGAAAGAAATAACATTGAAAAAGCTGGAACGCCATTTATTATGCAAACTTTTCGAAGCGTAGCTTAATTTTATTCTTCAATAAACTTGCGGCCTCATATTCCGAGTCGAAGGTAGCATTAGCTGCGTTTTCAAAAGAGTTTCAAAAAGAATTAAACTTAATTTTGAAAACGAAGTAAAGCAAATGAAGTTTGAAGGCGACCAAGACATGACCAGTAACACCGAATGGGAGGGAAATAAAACATTATAGCGAAAAAATTGCATTGACAAAGGCTTCAGCATATAAAACTGCATCGATCGCCTCTAAATCTGCGCGGACGCCATGAATAAACGAACAAGTCGGAAGATAGAAAGAGATAAGAGGCATCCAAAAACAGCACAAAATTGTCCGAGCCGTGTTTGGATGGCACAAAGCTTATACCTGCTGAAGTTTGCAACGATGAATGATTTCTTTTGAGACTTTTTTTATCCTTTTTGAATATGCGAAATTCAAGCTTTCGCTTAATTTCTGAGAAACACAAGTTTCACACATGATAAGATTGATGGCCAACTAAACAAGATAATGTGGGTTTTTGAAATGGAAACTTTTCTGAAGTTAGATAAACATGACTCTTCCTATTGACTTTAAAAAGCAGTAAGACCTCAAATGGAGGTTACTGTAAACTTTGAAGGCTGAAGTTTCTATAATTTGCTATTTTCCAAAAAGATAAATCCATTCAAAAACATCGAAGATCGTTTGTTTCAATTTGATCCTGGCTTTTACTTTTGAAAAACCTTTTGGACTTGAAAAAATTGACATTTCGAAAGTTTTTGCGGATATTTTCTCGTTATTTTCATGTTTCAAAACTCGATTTTTGATCCTGAAATATTTTTTTCACAAATATGCGCTATTCTTGTTCGATATTTAGAAAAAACCAAATCAGTTTTTTTCTGCAACAAATCTTGCAGTCACCTTTGGGGTTATTGTTGTATATGCAGGGCCTGACTATGACGCATCGTCTTCTGCAACGAAAACATTCTTAAATTCATTCTTGGGAAATTTGCATAAAGATACTCTAATAAAACATTCATAAAAAATTTCCAACTTTGCTGCTTATGTAGCTTTTACACGCAGAAAGCTAGCAATTCTTGGTCTAAGGTTGTGCATAGACTTCTTTCATTTGGTAAGGCAATACACAACTGACAGCGTGTATAAAGAAAGTCGGTTTTTTAAAGCTTTCCCTGCATAAAAATCGTACCCAGATAAGTTTATATACGAAACCCCCAGAATGTAGAATGGAACAAAATGGATTTTAATGTTAGTACTTTAATAAAAACAACGTTAAACGCATTGATACTTCTTTCTATGTTTCTTTTATTAGCCAATATCACAAGATCATTCAATAATCTTTCGGATTCAAAGAAAGGTCAAAACCTGTTTAATTAACAAACGGTGTCAAAACATCGAAAAGATATTTTAATTATTTTTTTACCAATTCGTTGGATTAATTTGCATTCTTTTTGTTTCTATTTTTACATTTCTTTTTAATCATTTCACTTTCTGCTTATACCTCCAGGACATTGTACATTTTAGTTTCCAAAGAAGATTCACTCTGAAAAACGCGATTGGCAATTAGATTAGAGTATATGTCTCGATGTCATCGTTACCATAACTACGTGCCTTTCGAAGAACTGCACTCATTTTAATTACAAATAGCAGCAAAGTCAGTCATAACTCTTTAAACAAGTAACCTTTGATTGTCCAATCCGTATTGTAAGAACTATAATTAAGAAGTGACGGGATATCATGCCAGTCTTTCAAGAAAAAAAACACTCGGCAAAGCACCCGTGAAAAAGTTCGAATGAAGATTTCAAAAAAAGAACAAGCTTCGAGATTGGTATTCGTCTTTATGTGGGGAAGGTTTTAAATAAAAGTTTTGTTTTTGTCTTTGTGGGCAAGGTAGTGATTTGGATGCGGCAAATCCGTACACAACATTTCTATCACGTCTTGAAAGCATGGAAATACGTAGGTAGGTCAAAATCAGTCAAGCATCCATCAGTTTATGATCAGAATAAAAACACGTACGGATACTTTTTTTTTACTTTTTGATAATTGAACAACTTTTCGTTTGCTTTTTTTCAAAATACTTTTTATAATTTTAAAAATGGAAAATTCCCTTCGGTTTGTAATCCTGAAAATTGCATCGAAAGTTTGGCTGTTGAAAAGATCTATCTCTTTCAGTTTTCTTTTTTAATCCGATAACTTATCGCACGTTATTGTGATTCAATTTGTTAAAAGCATCTTAGCCCCTTTTTTTTCACAAGATTTCCATTTTCCAAAAAGTGCTGCCTGCCTTTGATGGCAATGATGAATGCAGAGAGCTTATAGCGTGTCTGCAAGTGACTTCGCCAAAAAGTTTAATGAATAAAGTGAAGATTGTTCTCGGCCGTGCAACTATTATTAGCAAGTTCTAATACATAAAAAGTAATTTGCTGGTGTCAAGAGGCCTAGCAAATTTTTCTCTCGTCAGCTCCACTTCAGTCAGAAGACGTTGGTGATGCCACTCTGGAAAGTAGATTCTTATTTGAAGCTTGTCTAAACAACTCAGAACATGCATTAAGCTTTCGTTTAGGCGTTTTATTTCGATCGTGTTCTCCAAAACACCTCTCCTCGAAAGAGCCAGACCTCTGTACGCCTTCTATAAAAGTAGGAAAAAACCGAATAAAGATAACATTAAAAGAGACGTTATTGCTTTGTTTAATGTCACTATGATCTTCTTTAATTATCATTTCAAAAAATTTATTTTTAAATTTTTTTAAATATTTTCAAAGAAACTAGGGTTATTTGGAAAACGTGAAAAATGACTTCTTATCCTACTTTTCATGCCTAGGTATGACGAAATTGATTTTATGAAGGTTCTGAAATAAGATGAAGGTTGTACAGGTTTAATCTAACTCATTCATCAAGTGGCTTGAAAGTACCTAATCATAACACAATTTGCTAGGTTCATACGTCGGTTCATAGCCAGTGTAACGTCAACATGAGAGCACACAATTCAATTATCAATGTTGTTTTTAAGTTTTTTAAATTCACAAAATTCACAGGCAGAGTGGGATTTAATGGAAACACCTAAGGTTTGTACAAGCAATAATCAATGAAGTTGACCAAGAATTGCAAGCAGCCATACAAATCAATTACCAGGCAAGAATGCAATAAGAGAACATTCATCTCAATTCCTCCGCACAGAACATTCATTGATAAAACCTCTCTTCCACAATGTTCTTTTCCTAGTCTGATATTCTTTGAACGACCGTGAGATGAGAGGCTGACTAGAGGCATAAGAAAAACACGCTTCGATTTAAGGGGCTTACAACTTTTTGGCGAAATTCTATCTGCTTGTGGGTTTTCTTTGATGTTTGTGAATGTTTCATTGTTGTGGTACTTGGTGTACGTGAGTTGCGTGCCTTTACAGATATGCTCGGATGTTTCTCATAACGAACCGTGTCTTTTCTTTGCATTTCGCAAATTGTATTCATATTGTAAGTATTCATTCAAATGAAGTGTTGTATCTTTGTGTGTACATTCTCCAGCATATCTGCTTTCGAGGTTAATGCTACTATAATGATAATAATAATCGTTTTTGTTTGGAGTCTGTAATGCAGTTGGGCACGAATGCATTCGCATGCAATGAGTGAATGTTGGATGAAATGTTTTATATCTTTTAAACTTTGTACGCACAACGTTTACAGGCAGTTCACATGCAGTTCACGAGCAAAGCCGCTCGCAGGATCACTACTAGGAGACGGTGCCATCTAGCAATGTCGCTCTGAATGCCTCTCGGTAATGAATAACGAACAACAATAATGATACCAATCGAGGTATTAAGTATAGTAATGAAATCGACAACGCTCATAAGAACAACAGAATGAAGATACAATGAAATATGTATTGGAAACTAATAAAACTCTTGCATACTATTGCCTTAGCACCTATAATGACAGCTTTATAACGTGTCATACTAGAAAGTACACGTTGGACGAACTAGTTAGGTTCTGGTCTTGGGATACATTAAAAGTTAATATTTCCTTCTTGCGTGAACTCTATATTATTTGGTTCGAACCTTTTTACGTTTTTTTTTGAAAAACCGCAAAATTAAAACTATTAGTCAAATGTAGCTGTGACATTTTTTGGCTCATTTTCAAAGAAGAATGATTCAAAATGCCATTGTAGCCAAATATATTTATTTTTGTATTTTTCACTGAAAATATAAAGGAAAAAAATATTAGCAAGATTTGCTTATTATTTGCTTTTCGTAAAATTAAAAAAAAATTCTTGTTAAAAACGTAAGACTACTAAACAAATGCACATGTTTAACTCTATCTTTCTCATGAAAAATATACCATAGAAGATTGTTTTCAATAGGCAAAATCAAGCACAGCAAGAAAAACCAGAAAACAACTAGAACATTATTTTTCAAAAAAAAAAAAAAATAGAATTCCGAAAAAGTGAACGATAAAAGACCAATTATACTCATTTTTTCAATTCCGCAACAATAAATACAAAAAAAAAGTTTCACAAAGCTTGAAATTTGAAAAAAAATTTTACAACGTCAGATACGTTCGAACTGGCCTCGGAGGAAACGATTGTGGGCACGTTTGGGCAGTCAAGGGGAAGCGTTATGACGGCATCCATCTTATGCACCAAGCACTCCCCACACAATCATAACATCACCCCGTGCACAGCCCTCCTTTCTCCACATAACGCCTTTTACCTAACAGTTCCACATATAACACCCCTTAACTAACAGTTCCACATATAACACCCCTTTCATAACAGCTCAACTTATAAAGCCTTCCACAAATAACAGCCACTGTAACTCTTTTTTCGCCACATAACAGTTTTTCTTAAACGACCAATCACGTAACAACCCTCCTTTAATAACCCCCACATAAAAGCCCCACTCAACAACAAACCACATAGCAGCATCCGCATTAAAAAAACCACAACACGAATGTTCTTATTTCCTTGTACATTTGTTTGCTTTGTTCAACGATTGTCTTTTGGTTATCTCTTGTGACGACCAAAATTATTCGAAGCTACTTCCAATTTTTCATCGGCTTAATCAGCTCCAAAGACAAGTTCATACTTGGCCGCCAATGCTTCAGACTCGATGTTATCGGCCTTCAACATCGGAATTAGTTCAAGAGTATTGCTAACCCACTGTAACTTATAACCCTGATTATCGGCTTTTGGTATGATTGAAGATGTAAAAAAAATCTAATATCAGCCATAACTTTTTATTGTCACTAGTTCCAGTACAACTACCACTATTACCCCAAAAGCGCTGTAATGGCGATAAAAAAGGACTATAGTCGATAAGGAATCAATGAATGCCAACACGACCTTGCCAAACGATGTCGCTAATAAAACCAAAGAAGTTCCTGCAACTTCCTGGAAAGGGTGGAAGCTTGTCGAAGGTCTTGTGGAGTGGTGGCTGTGCGGCAATGTTAATGGTGCTTTATGGGTGCTTTGTTTTCTTTAAATGCTCCGTCAATACATCACCTTTTAACAAATTCAATTGAAGGCTGATTAATTCACTTCATTTAATGTATCTGTTTGGATTTTTTTTACTTTATTAAATGTCCCCCCGTAAATAACACCGGTGAAAGTAATTTTCGTGGAACCTCCTATAAGTCTCAGTCGAACATAAATAACTTTTTAATCAAATAGACTCAGGAGAGACATTTTTAAGGAGTACTTCATTGCGTATCGCCTCCATATATTAATTCAATCAAAATATTGTGGTATTTCGAATAGTTCAACCCTTCTTTTTTTTCTGTTCCTGTTCTCTGCCTCAGTTTCTTTTCTTGGCGCTTCACAAATTAGATTTGTTTTTTCTTAGTATTATTTTTGTTTTTATATCAGTTTTAATATTATTATTGATTATTATATTTTATTATTCTTCATTATTATTATTAATTAGTATTGTTATTAACATTATTTCAATTTTTTCAGTGTCCACTGCTCTTGGAGCATCTTTCGGGAGGCGTAGTGACTTTGACCTTGAACTCAGACACGTGACTTTCCCTCCACCCTTCCACCCCACCACTGCCATTCACCTGCCCAATTAGGCTAATTGGTGCCTATTGATTTAGCGCAAAATTTTTCTTTTTCCATGTTACGCTGAAAATGTTGCTACGAGTTTTTTCTCAAAGATTTTTTTCCCTTTTATGTTTCGCAGAAGGATGTCATTTGTTCGTCTAGCCTACCATCACACGGATGCTTAACGTTACTTTGTTGGAAACTAAAAAATTAAACTTCGTTTCGCTTCTACAATTTTTCTAAACTTTTAACCTATGAAAATCCATCTTTGCTTTTCACTCAACTTTTTCATCACCACTTTGGTTCGGTTTTTAAAGAAATTATTTTCAAACTTTTGAAAATTTTTCCATAGAATAGATGAGCGGAAGTCAAGATGGATGGGGAAATAGAGAGTGAAAAGTAGGCTTCAAAAGAAAAGTTTTTTTGAAGCATGTAATTTTTTGAGTATTTTTAAAATTCGAAATTGGTTAATTTCAATAATTTTTTAAATTACGAAATTCAAAGTAATTGTTTTCTTTAAAAGTTTTCATATTTTTAACTCCAATTTTCACAATAGAATAAATATCAAAATTTTATCCGCAACTAACAAATTTGTAGCGTGTGTGTAAGATGAAATATGGCAATCTATTTGACAAGTTGCCTGAAAGTATATTTTTTCTTTAATGGCGTGATTCATAAAAATATATAAAAATTCAGATTTAAAACTTTTTTCATAAGGTTGTGAACATTCACACTTTTTTTCAAATAGGCAGCTGAAAGTGGCATGGGAATGTAATGAGAGGATATCTGAAAGGGGTATTTAATAAAAAAAAGCCAAAAAAATTTTCTGTAAATAAAATAAATGAATGTATACAAAAAGAACAAAAAAATCAATAAAACCGAAGAGGATGCGAAAGAAAAAAGACAGGAAATGAGGTGCATGGCTGAAAAATGTAAAGATATTTCATATAAAATTGACCCTGTGAATACGGAACAAGATTAAAGAAGATTCTGTTTTATGAGCAATACCATGGAAGAATAAGCAAACGTTCCATTATCATCTTTTTCATGCTTCACGACGATTTTCAAAATTTTATAGTGCTTATAAGAAGTAAATTTGAAACTAATTGTAACGCTAAAAAACTTTTTACAAAATAAGATTTTCAAACTATGTAACTAACATTTATTCAAGCTCTTATCATTTTATGTGTTTATTTGGTTAACGCTAGAAATATTTTCATCACACATAATCTTTGATAGCTTAAATTCACTTTTTCATTAAATCTTTTGCTGATTTGCAAAAAACTTTAAATGTCTCAAAAGGTTAACACTAAATTTTTTATTATAAATATTATTTTAATTTGAATAATATTTTGCTACAGAAGGATTCTCCGACTGATCAACAGTTACACTTAGCAGCATTGCAAGGCAACGTAGACCAAATAAGAAAAGTTATTGAAGCCGGCCAGATCCATGTCGACTGTAAAGATAAGGTATAATCAATTGAAAACTCAAATTTTATTCATGAAAAGTTTCTACACTTGACTTCACTAATCCGCATGAGTTTCAAATAAAAATTGAAACACAAGATGATTTTTGGTCATAATGCCATTTGTTTGTTTCCAGGAAGGAACCACTCCATTGATTTTGGCAGCGGCAAATAATCATTTGGAATGTGTGCAAGAGCTGTTGAAGAGGGGTGCTGACCCAGCAGCTCGAAGATTGGTACCAGAAATAAATAATTCAAACCTTATGTGAATTTAGCTGTGAAGCTTTAAAACATTTTTATAAATGAAGTTTTTTTATGATTAAAAGTGAGTGATATTATTTTGTACATATCTATCTAATTCTCCAAATTATTCAAACAGACTGGTACAAGTGCACTGTTCTTTGCAGCTCAGGGAGGGTTTCTGGACATTGTCAAGGAATTAATTTCCCATGACACTCCTGTTGATGTACCCAGCTATGTGAGTGTTTTTTTTCATGTAAATTATTATTATCAAAATGTATAATGAAATCAACTGATCTTTGATATTTTGTTGATTCAAAGTTTCAATTTATAATAAAAATACTAATAAGAACAAATCTATTTTTTAAAGTAGCAAGGAAAATAATTAATTTTTCATAATCATGTGTATCATATTTATTTTTATTCAGTGAAACATATCTCCATACAATCACTCAAATTGGAAATCACATTACAGAACAAACTCACCTTTCCACCACTACCACACCACCAAAGGATGGTGGCACTCCCCTGTTTGTGGCTTGCCAATGCAACCACCTCGAAGTGGCACAAGAACTTCTGAGCAGAGGAGCAGATGTAAACTGTCAAATGGTCGACGGAGCCTCTCCGGCATTCATCGCTGCTCAGAATGGACACTTCAGAATGCTGAAGTTTTTAGTGGCAAATAAGGCAAACATCAACCTTGCTAGGAAGGTGGGTCAATGTCTTGTTTTCTCTCATTTTCACTTTTTTGTTTTTTTTCCAGCTTTACTTATTATCATTCATCTGTCAGTATCATGTGTTATGTTTCTCACTAAAACCTTTTGAAAATAAAAAATTTCGTTAGACTTTTTTCATAACCTTGATGCTAATTTATATACTTCACTATTTTAATTAAAAGTTATAACAATGATTTAAAATTTTTAGATAATTTTTATAATAATTAGATCTATAATAATATCAATAATATTGTTCTTTTTAACCTTTTAACACCAATATGCAGGACGGAGCAACTCCTTTGTGGATTGCCTCCCAAATGGGGCATGCCCACGTGGTGAGAGAGCTTTTGGTGTGCAATGCTTCAGTTGATGCTGCCAGAGAGGTTAGTCGGCATGATGATTATTGTTACTTCAAACTGGTTTCATTTTTTATATTGGTCATTGTTTTGTGTACTTACAAGATTTTAATGATTCTCAGCGAGATTTGAAGTTTCATTGAGACATTGAGAGCACTCAGTTACTTTTCTCTTCTTCCAAAGCACCATCTACATCTCTCACAGAACCCCTTATAGAACCCGCCACACTGTCATCACCACCCCCACAGGATGGAGCCTCTCCTCTCTTCAAGGCCTCCCACAAGGGCCACCTCCCTGTGGTGTTGGAATTGCTCAAGTACCAGCCATCACTCGCCCTCCTCCCAGTCAGTTATGCTAGTCCGCCCACCTTGCGTTTTAACTGCATTTTTAAATTTACTAGATGTTTTTTATAAGTTGAAGTTAGATTTTAATCTATATAGAAATCTAACTTGCTCGATCATAGAAATTTATGCACTTTTTTTCACACGCACACACACGCGCACACACACACACACACACACACACGCACAAACTTTTCCATTCTTCTCTTCCATCAGAATGGAGAAAGCGCCTTGCATGCAGCAGCCCTCTTTGGGCACCTCGATGTGGTGAGGGAACTGTTGAGGGCGGGCTCCAAACTAGATCTTAAAAACAAAGCTAGTTACCACTGTTTAACCCATTTCATTTTAATTATAATTAATTTATATTTCAATTATGATTCCTTCGAAGTAAATCTCAATAATTTAGCTAAAATTTAAAATTTTGTAAAAAAATTACAAAATAATCTTTTGAATAATTGTCAAACATTCGTCATATTTTTTGATAGGATGGCTTCACAGCTTCAGAGCAGGCGAAGCAGGCTTCGTTCGATCACGTGGTCAAGTTCCTTGAGAGTTGTAACACTGGCACCATTGGCTGACCAGTCCACAGCGCCTTCTCATCACTGCTTTATTTGTACTATATTTAAGAGTTTTCATTTTATTTTAAAAGCTTTCTTCAAGATTTGTCCAAAGTTGGGTTTTTCAAGACCACATTTTTATTATGTATCATTTCAATTCCTGTTTTAGCATGTCGTTATATGCTTTATTTATTTCATTGGTGTGGAGTTTTTAAATACATTCGGTGCCTTTTTTCCCAAAAAAATGATACTTTTCTTAAAGTTAAAAATAACTAGTCCCCCAAGTGAAGCTCGCTGCAGCCAATATGTGGTTTTTTTGTTTTGCACTTTCAGTAGAAAGTTGCTTTCTCAGTTACTGTCATGATTTCAGAACTAGTGGTGATGAATTTTTTTCTTCAAAAAAAGTTTGGTGGCGGCTTAAGACTGTGACTTATTCAATATAAGCAGGCTACGTTATCAAGATTAAAGCTCATGATTCGATTCCAGCTGAATTCAGTTTTTCGTCAAACGTTTGCTTCTCGAGTATAAAAATATACCATTCAATTTAATCAAGGCATTTTAAAGCGCCCCTTCACATTATGTTGAAAAGCGCCCTCATAGAGACGGTTTTACTCTCTGTGAGCTACTAGAAGACTGGACACTCTGGGACGGCATCTGTACTTTAATTGGGTTACCACTTTTAGAACTCAAACTTGGGCTCACCCAATCACACTTTACAGCGGTACGAGGCGCAGGCGCAGAAGTGTTGAAAAACCATAAGGTTATGAATAGTAAGTGTGAAATAAAGATAACATTGACCACAAACAATAGAAATAAACTGATAAGACCTCAAAGGTTTAGGTTTATGCCATGCTAGTGTGGTCGGTATTTCGATACCAGGCGGCCCTTCATTAACAAGTAACAACAATTTATTGCTAAATTTGTAATAAAAGTTATCTGCTGGAATCAATCAGATGATATCTGGTCTGAAGGCTGTAGAAAACTTCTTTGTGGTTTATTTGATTTGATTTTTTGAAGTTTTGAGTTTTTTTATTCTTTTGGGTTTTATCAAAAAAGTTGATAAACTCTGGTAAGAGTGCGTTTTACAACAGTGTTCATTTGGCTTTATAAATTTTTATTATTTAGAATTGATTAATATGATAGATAGTGTATAATTCTAAAAAACGATCTTTTAGTTAAATTGCAATATAAATGCATCCAAAAATTTGAATAAAGTACATTTTGGTAAGATATGAAAATAAATTAATTTTTAAAAATTATTTTTATCAATGTCTTTGGTATCTATTTATGGGTATGTGGATTGCAGTTCTCATTATCCCTTTTCCCATCTGTTAAATCTCTCGTTTGGCCTTTGTGAATATAATTTGTTTTTTATAATTTGTGTATAGATTTTTTTTCCTATTTATTTTTTAATATTCATCAAAATCAGTTGATAAGCATTCGAAGATGATTTCAACTTCTGAATATCGTGACGATAAAAGAGGCTGTTTCTGAGTTTGTGAATATGATTTGTTTTTTTATAATTTGTGTATAGATGTTTTTTCCTATTTATTTTTCAATAATCATCAAAACCATTGATAAGCATTCGAGGATGATTTCAACTTCTGAATATCGTGACGATACAAGAGGCTGTTTCTGAGTTTGAATTATCAACTTCACAATTATTTTCTTATTTATAAATCAGCATTTAAATTTTGAAGGCATCAAATTTTATATCCGAATTATTGTCCCCAACACGTGTCTGGTGCTTAATTAGAAAAGAATTAACATTAGGTATAAGTGTTTTTTTTATGATACTTGAGTTCATTCAAGCTATTAACGAAAAATGATTAAATGTACATTTTGAACATATTCGATTGCCCTTCAAAATTTTGAATTCACTTTTAAGCTTCAGCTGTTTAGCAAGTGAAAGAACGAATTTCAAGTTGAAGATTTTTTAGATATAAGATTGCTTTTTTCAAAGCTTTTTTTTGAATTATTTTAAATAAAATGGGGGTGTTACTGTGGTTTGTCTCGTAATTGGGTCAATCTTTGTTTACTTCGAATCTAAACTAGCAATATTTTTTTCAAATGCTTCTGAAGTCCAACGAGGTAATGTGTAACACATAATTATTCGAATTTTCTCAAACATCGCTGAATAAATTTTTAAATATTTATGGGGTCAAAGATTACATGCCAAAAAAGAAATGTTATTTTTGACTAAAGGTGAGCTAACCGCACTTTTTAGACGTAACTTGACGTTGCTATGTCAATATTTTATTTTTAATTAACTTCAATAAATTGAGCGCCGTGTTATTTTTCAGAAAATAAATTTTTAATTTACGTTTGTCTGCGACTTACAAGAAAGTTTTCTAACTTTAAAGCCAATTTGCAAGACAGCTTTAAAATTGAGTCAGAAACAAAAAAAAGTAGGTTTAAAATTGTGTTATCTGTGCTATGTTTATTATTTTGTATATATTTTAAATTTACCTAAAAGTGTGAGCCAGCCTTATTCAATAATCAATAAGCTGTACATGAAAAACTACCAGACATTTTTGATCGTCAGTGGGAAGTGGTAGAAGAGGTAACTGATGATTCAAAATGGTTCAAGTTTTCTCTCGCATCCTACAATGTTTTGTCACAAAACCTCCTTGACAATAACAAACGCCTCTACAAAATGTGTCAATCTCGTTTCCTGACTTGGCAACATCGCAAAGAAGTTCTCAAAAAGGAATTGAGCTATTATCAGCCTGATGTTGGTAAACAAATCAACAACTTTCTATGACATTTTACTTTTTTTGTTATTCAGAAATATACTGATTTTCCACAACTAAAGCTAAGTTTCTTTATTTTAAAGTTGTAGGGCTGGGTTAATTAAAAGTTTGCTATTTATTCAGATACTGTGTTTACAAGAAGTTCATTTCCAAGAGTTCAGTAAATTTTTTGTTCCTGAGTTACAGAAACTAGGTAATTCCTAAAACCCATCAAAATTATCATATCTGCCTAATAACTCCAAAAAATGTTTTCTTCATTTTCATGCTTATTCTCACCATTAAAGGTTACTTTGGTTTGTATAAGAAGCGCACGAGTGCCAAGGAAGATGGTTGTGCAACATTTTTCAGGCATGAAAAATTTTGTTTGGAGGCATTTCGTTATCTGGAGTACCACCACAAGGATGTCCCAGCACTGAACCACGACAATGTTGCTCTGTTGTTGCTTCTCAAGCCAAACCTGCACCCCAGGGAGTCAGACCCTCGACCTGGGAATCCTCATGTAGACCCCACCCTGCACTCCACTGCACTTCCACCCATAGATCAAGCCAAGAAGGTTTTATTGGAAACATTAAACTTTCATGTTCAACTCATAAGCTTTCACTATTGTATTCAGGAACAGCTCAAAGATTTAACATTATGTGTAGCGAACACTCATCTCCTTTTCAACCCACTCCGAGGAGAAGTGAAGTTGGCTCAGCTGATGACCCTGTTGGCAGCCATTGATGACCTGAAAGCTGAACACAAATGCACCACCATCATTTGTGGTGACTTCAACTCCACACCATACAGTGGCCTTTACAAGTTCGTCTTGAATGGCAGGGTGGAGTGCAAAGATGTTGATCTCAAATTCTTTTCCGGGCAAATCAAGCCGACTCCTGAAGACCTACAGGAGGCCAACCTAAGGAAGCCTTTATCACCACTCTTCCTTCAAAAACTTTCTCTTACCGACCAATGTCAGTTTGTGGAGGTGCTCAAGAAGCGGTATGAGAAAAATGCTGAGGGTACCAGTACTCAGTCAACAAAGGACTTTTTCATGGACGAGGAGGATGAAACAGCTCTGCCGCCATTCTCCTACACTCAAGGCTCCGGAGTCATCACTCATGACTTTGACTTTGAAACTGTCTTTGACCACAGCAATTACAACGACAACCAACCCCACGTCAAAGAAGTCTCTTTTTTTTTAGAAACCAATTGTTCCAAAGTCGATTACATTTTCTACTCACAGACAGCCAATCAAAAACGTAGTTTTTTTTTTCAAATACCTTCTTTGAATATTAATCAAAAAAATTATTTAAATAATTTTCTGAAATTTGATCAATTATACAAGCCACGATTGTTCTTGACAGGCCGGCGAAAAGCCCAGAAAGATACGACCTCCACCGAACCTGAACCATCGCCTTCTTCACCCAATGAACTAACCCTTCTGAGAAAGTTGAAGTTGTGGACCGAGGCGGAGATCCGAAACAAGTACACAAGTGGCATGCCCAACAGCGGCCTGGGCTCTGACCACCTGATCATGTTGGCAGAGTTTGGAGTTAAACTGAGTTGAAAGTGGACCTAGCATGATCCATCATGACTCCTCTACACCGCCAAATGTTCAAAGACCTCTTTGAAGCTTTTGTTTCATTTTAAGCAATTTTTAATTCAATCCACGTCACTTTTCACCCTGTCAGCGTTGTAGGTATGAATGGTTTCAATAAGGCGGCTTCTAGGGATCATTTCAATCCTTACAAATTTATGTGATTTTCGAAAAGCGCTTATATAATATAACTCAATCAGGTTTGTTTCATCATCTTGCATTTCATCTCCAACTCGTAATCAACAGTTCTTATCATCTTTGTGCAGTTATGGGTGGGCGCACAAGGAAATATTTCACTGGACTGATTTTGAGGAATAACCACATGTGATGGTGACTTAGTTTATCAATTGTTTATTCTGTTCCTTGGCATTCAAGTATTCACATGGATTTGTTTATTGTTTAATTAATAAATCTTAGTGTGTTTTCATGTCTCAACAGCTGCTGAATTTCTCTAATGGTGCTGAAAACATGCTATTGCTTCTGATCTATTCATCCATTTTGCAATAACCAGAAGATGCGTATGGCGTTGCGAGATACACAACAAGTTACCTAATGTCTTTACACATTTGATTTGTCTCTGTTTTAATTTTATGTACCTACATAACTGACATGTTAGTGAAACCCGGTTTGAATTCTACTACACTCAAATGATGGAAGCATTAATTAATTTAGCACTATAAACTTGATTTTTGGGGGGATTTTTATTTGCAGTACAATACAATAAAACGTTTGTATTTAGTTTTTTCATTTGTATCAAAAATTGTGAGTATGCATTACTGAGTGCTTTTGTTGAACTGTTTGACACGTGTTTTGTATAAGTTTAGTCATATTTTGCAATTTAATTTTTCATATTACAAAATAAAATTGAAACAATGATGCGCTAAATTTTGTTAATTAATTTTTAATATGCTATTTTTCCATAATAATCGACTAATCTAATCAATAAATTTGTAATGCGCCCTCTGACAGTATGTTCAAAGGCGCTCCCATGGAAACGGTTCCACTCGCTGTGGGCTACTTGAGGATGTTAGGACGGCATTTATACTCTAATTGAGGTGCCGTCTCTAGAGTTCAAACCTGGTCTCAACTGATCAACCTTTACAGCGGAATAGGTCAATCATTATGACACAGGCGCAGACATAGTAAAATAATTGTAATAATGAAAAAAAAAATTATGAATAGTCAGAGTAAAAGTAGAAATAGAATTAAGTCAATTGATAAAAACTTAAAAGTATAGTTTGAAGCAAAATAATTTAAAATAAGTCGGTATGAGAAACTGGAGGTAATTGAGTTATGATTTTCCAAACGTCAGAGGATATGGAGTTCGTAAATATGGATGATTTGCTTGAAAATAAAATCAATAATAAATAGGAACATGAAGAGTCGAGTGGACAATTGTCCAGTTTTCTTGCGGAATATATCATAATTTTTGTGATTAATTCTTCTTCACAGGCTTGCTGTTGTATTTCTCACACGCCACGGGCACTTGCTTATGGACGGAAAGTGTCAGACCTCTGATGGAGAGGTCTCTTGCTGAAGGAAATCACCTGACTGGGTGAAGTATGAGCAATCAGGTGCTTAAGTGAAAGTCATTCATCATTCATTGCGCAGCCGATGAGACCGTGTGTGCAAGCAAGATGACACATCGTTGTGTCTTTCATGCTTGATTCACCAGCTACCATTCCCTTGTGGCGTCTATTCTTCTCCAGGTCAAGGTAAACGGCCATACTGAATAAGTGTTCGTTTTTTAATAATTGTTTGTTTTCTATAAATAATAAATATTTCTTTACAGTCTTTTCGTATTTGTTTTCATACTGAAAATAAGAATTTGTTTTTGAAAATAGTGCAAAGTAAAGCTAAAGTAACATGCAAATTCAATGAAAAATAAAAAGAATAAAGATTCGAAATCTTTGTCTGAATACTGAACAGATATTTTGAACTTTAAATTATTTTTCCAAGTCAGAGACACTAATTTCCTGCAGGAATATGCGTTGAATGGAATGGCAGGCTTTGAAAAGAAAAAAAGAGAATTTATTTTTATTTAATATTTAGAAGTCGTCGAAAGGTTTATGCGCTTCATAAATTCGTTGAGTAAAATTCAAATGAAGTGAAAAGTTTTCTTAAATATTTTATAAATGTTGATTATTTCACCATTTCTACGCTTTTTATTCATTCAGTGAACAGTCTTTTTCCTCAGGGTGCTGGCTTGGAACATTCTTTATTCACCTTTTATTCAAGAACAGAGCCTTGCAACACCCAAAGCTAACATATAAACTGCCCGTAATGGTCAAATATTTTATATCAATAATTTATATTTAGGTTCTTCAATAAAGTAAATCGATTTATTGAGATATTGAGGCATGTGTGAAATTAATTTTTTGTTTACAGCAAAAACATGCGTACGAGGATATATGCGGATTATATATACTTTATACGGCCACAAAAACCACAAAAATACGCGCGCAAACCACAATAAAAATGGAAAAACTGCACCACAAAACAAAAAACTCGAATAAAAAATTACAAAATAAAACTCAGAGAAAAAAAATTATTATTGATTCCGATAAAACATGTGCCGAGGTCTGTGCCGAGGTCTGTGGCGAGGTCTGTGGCGAGGTCTGTGGGAGGCTCTTTTATTGCAAACAAACACGAAAATTTGCGATTTTGAAGCTGCTACTTTGGCATTTAGCCATCCATCGTACATCATTATCTTTGAAAACAAGTCTGTGTGCCTATAAATGTGTAATGCCCGTGTGTGTTTTATGCAAAAGGAGTTAAATTGAAACGAATGGTTGTTAGTCTGCTCACTGGTCGAGATGCTAACAAAATGAAGCTGCTAGGAGTGGTTTTAATGACATTTTATTACACAGTTCAGTTAGTGAATAATGCGTTTTAATGAATAGAAAATAAGACAAACCATAAGTTAGTCAAACTGTTTATTCGAGAAAAAGCTCTTTTGAAGAGGACAAAATGTATGAAAAGAGGATCTATTTGAAAATTTAAATTATGCATTAAAAGTGTAATGTATTGGAAGAAGGAAGTAAAAGAAGGCTCAAAGTACTTGTCACATCAAATTATGGCTGTGATAAATTGCTCCTATCTGCAAAACACATAAGAGATGTTGCGAGTTGAACAACATTTTTGCTGGAGTTTGGCCATTAACTTTCGAACATGAAAGAAAGTTTTCGAAACATTAAGAAAAAATGGTTTGATGACTTGTTCCATTGTACTGAACTTCTGAGCTCGAAAGAATTGGTATAAAAATAACAATTCGAAAGAAGAAACTTCCTTCAAGAGTGCCTGAAAAATTTAATGAAATCTTTAGAGTTGATTATGCAAAGTTTTTAATTTTTATACTATAAATTTACTCCCTCAAGCGGAATTAACAAATGTAGATTATATTTTTATTTGGTTGATGTTCAAAAGTACTACCAGTCAGATAACGGGGAAAAAGATGCGTTCGTAAAAACCGTCAAAAAAACAATTGATCAAAACAAATAAACTCAGAATATAAATTAGCGAAGGTTTTATCTGAGACAAAAAACTAATTTTTTACGGAAATTTTGTAGAGCTGCAAAAGTATAGTAGTACGTCTTTGAAGGATCGGCCTGGCTTTGAGGGGTGTTTGTTCTGAAAGTTATTTTTCTTGCGAAAAAACAAACACGCCGCTGCATATTGCTTTTCTGATTAATTATAGAACGCGTTCATATCGAGAGGGCCACTTCAGTTCTTTCAGCTGGTCTATATTGACTCCTCGTGGGCTTGAGAGAAGACATTTTCCGTTAAATAAAATTTTTGTCGACGTTAATAAATTTTCAGCTCGTTTTTTTTCAATTTGATTTTAAAATGACTAATTATTTTAAAAAAAGTAATTTCTTGTTTAGAGAAAACTTCATTTTATCCTTAGATGAAATGTTCTTTTGGTGTATAAAATTTTTGTATCAAACTCAGATAATTCATATAGCTCAATGGATTCGGATAATAAGCAAACGAACCGAAATAAACTTTTATAATAATGCTTTTATAATAATGCTTTTATAACGATGCTTAAGTTCGGCCACGGAAGAGAAAAAGGGAACACTCCTTTAATCCTGCCTCCTTTCACAGGGTCGATTATTTGATGAGATCTTTCACAATTTTCTGCCATGCACCTCGTCTTCTTTCGATTCTCTTTCAGACCTCCTTCGGCATCATCAATTTTCAACTGTTTTTGTACTTTTTCAATAATTTTTATTTTATTTCTAGTCAGACTATTCTACCATCCTATTGAATAATTTTTATTTGTTACCCATACCACTTTCACCTACTTATTTGGGAAATTTATCGAGAAATTTATAGAAACCTATGTTTCCAAGGTTGGAAACATAATTTTTAAGTTCAATTATCTCGTTTTTACCTGTTTTTATGAATGTTCCATCGAAAGATATTGTCATTTCGTATCATTAAGCGCTTGTCTTTTGAATGGATTCATTTTTATTGTCCTTCCTCATCGCCCACAAGCATTGTCTATTCGACACAACAATTTTAAAACCTTGATTTTTCGTTTATTCGTTACTTCTTTTTTGGAACTTTCGATTTTTAACTTTCAAAAAATCTTATGAAGTTTGGCATTCACATTCAGAATTGAGTGCTCTTTCTACCACCGCCTAACAACTTCCAATTGTATGACAACATTCTACCAACAGTTCTTTGAAACATTCTTGAATGTTATATTTCATTTGAAAAAAAAACGGCTTAAAAACCGGCTATACAATATGGCGGCTAGTCAGACACACTAATCACCAGATGAAAATCTTCTAAAAGATGAAAGCATTTGGAGTTTTGT
>OX387248.1:10247468-10359968 GCA_947562095.1 Branchellion lobata | reverse complement strand
AATTCAAATGCATAAAAATAAAAAATAAAACAGAAATAAACAAGCATTTTGAAAAAGTTTTTCAAACGAGAAAAACATACTTATTTATTAGGAAGAAATAAACTCGCAAAACTAAATTAACCTTTTTTTCTGTTTTTTTTATTTGCTTGTTCAATTTTTTTTTTCAAGCTCAAAATCTTTTTTTTTCCTTTAGTCGTAAAATGTTGTTTAAGAGATATCAAATTCCACAAAAGTTAAAAACTAAACAAACTAATGTTATTTCAAATTTTATTTAAGTTTCACAGCGATTTCGTTTTCATTACTTTTCGCTTCCTTTTTTTAAATATTTTTAAGCTACGAGAATGATGTACGACTGGAAAGTTAAAGTTTTCTGATTTTGTGAGTAAAGGTTGCAATTGCGAGTTACCTTTTTTAAGTAGTCCACGAAGTATTGCGTAATCAAGCCAAATTGCACTGACATTCATGGGAGATGATCAGATACTCTAACGAAGTGGAAGTTCTTTTATAACCTTTTAAAACAACTCCTGAACGAACTTGCAAAATTTATTTTTCCAATTTCTTGCGTTCAAAAAACGTAATCTTGGCGAATAGAAACATCGCAATGCCTGACTGAAACTTTTGTGGCTTCGAGTTGACAAGCCTTTGAAGCTTGCAGACAGCAACAACCTTTCCTTTGGTGCTCATGTGCCATTCTAAAACGTCCTCTCACAATCAAGATGACAAGGGTGGTTAGGGGATTGGATAGGAGTTGGGATGATAGTGCTTTTAATAAGGGAGGTATAGGCGCTAGTGTCAATGTAACGAGTGGTTTGTTGTTGCTAGCGTTGTGAAATGACTTTTTTGTTGTGTAGGTGTTTGTTTTGGTGAGTTCTCCATTGGATGAGTATTTTGTTGCGGGTTATTTTGTTGAGAGGTATTTGTTGAAGGGCTTATTTTGTTGCGGGGTTACTTTGTTGAAGGGTATTTCGTTAAAAGGTTTATTTGGTTGAGAGGTATTTTGTTGAAGGGTATTTTGTTGAAAGGTATTTTGTTGAGGGCTATTCCGTTGGAAAAGCGTGCTCTGCTTGGGAAAGCTCAATTGCGGCTGTCGAATGTTGAAGCTGGAATGACCAAACTCAAAAAAAGTCTGTTTGAAAACGACAAAATCTATCAATCACGAAGAATATTGCTCGCGTGGCCATGACAAACTGCATCAAATACACAACGTGTATTACGAAAAAATATGTAAAAATTTTGATTTGTTTGTGGAATATGCATTGAAAAAAAAACAGCGAAAATAAATAAATTTTTAGAAATATAACAAGTCTGTTTTTGTCTGAAAGGTGCTCCAATGTGTTTTGAACATCTTTTGAGGCACGTTCCAATGGAAACTACGTCGACCAGCTTAAAAACTCATTGAACCTATTTTTAGTGAAAAATCCAAAACAATATTGGTCGTTCGTTTTTTGAGTAGAATAAAATAACTTGGAAAAGCAACATCGAAAGATTAAATGAAAAAAATAGCTGAAAAATTAGAAAGCTTGGCATGGATGGATGAGATAAAAAATTCATTGCTATTTTTAACAAACCTTTTCAATAATTATTCACAAATTTTTTTAATGCTTTTGCTGTGGTTTGAGTTTTTCAATTGATTACTTGAAAACTTGTTTTTATGCATAAAATATGTGCAAAATAAAGTGATTGAACCCAAAATAAATTAGGCGCCTTTATTGCTCGGCGTGGCTTACAAGTCTGATTTATTATTTTATTTATTTATTTGTTTTTTAATTGAATTTTAAATTATTTTTCACATTGATATTCTATTTTAATATTTTATTTGGATACGTGCTGTTCTTTGAAAATGATAGAAAAGCTTAGTCTTTTTGAAACTTTTCACAATCGTTTTATGCTAAATTGAACGTTATATTCCATTCTAAAGCTTCTGCAGGAAGAAGAGCTTTACATAATAAATTCTTTTATATATTTTTCAGCAAATAATTGTGTTTATTGCTACCAGTTCAAATTGTATGCAAGTCCTCAAAACCAAAGTTATGTGAGTTGTGGTTATCAAAAATGCATCAGATCTGATTGAACGCCTTTCTCCGCAACTAACGGCCACGCATCCAACCACGTTGTCAATTTTTCGCAAAATTTTATACAACTTTTATTTTCATTTTTATTATGGCTGATTGAACGTTGAATAATATAAATGAAATAAAAGAAAATAAAAATAGTAATGAGTAATGAACAAGCGAAATCGGTCAACGTTTCACTTCAAAGGAGGCTCTGATGCGCTACCAAGTCCACTGAGCTCACGTAATTACCTCCGCGTGTTCGCTGCGTCAGCGAGGTGAAGAACACACAACGGTCGCAAGTGGGTGGCGTACTTTGTGTAGTTCAACGTCATAATGTTTCTTGTTATGTACATCTTGGCGGTCATTTTAGTTGTCTCAGTTGCTCCAAAGGACGCCTGGGGCAAAAGCTTTGATCACCTCGACAACTTAAAATCTCCATTTTCCAGACAGACCCATCCACTCATTAGTTTACTCCCACATTTTTTTATTTTTCCTGCCTACGCTAATCAAAATCTTTCATTTTTTTCATTGGAAATATCCACTTTTTTAGTTTTTCATGCTCTAATTATGACTTTTTTTCGATTTTTTCAAACAAATTCACAAGTAACTATTAATAACACTCAACGACGTCTACAAAGTCCTACTGTTACCTCTTGACACGACCGCCACGCAGTAACGAGGAAAAAAAAACCAAGGGAATGAAAACGTGGAAAAAATTAAGCCATAGGCTGAATTGTGAATTTTGAAAAATCTACCTTGTATTAAAATTATTTCCTAAATATGCAGTGAGAAATTATGGAAAAGGGGGAAAAGTCGGAGCTTATATCTCAGCGTAGAAAGGTCAATATATCAGGAAATTAAACGTGCTTATCAGTTTTTCAACTTTAAGAGATTTGAAGGACTTACGATTTGTCACAGGATTACATGGGGTAGGGTGAAAAATGGAGATGAGAGTCGATAATGCATAAGGTCTACTGAGGCACTTGAAAAATGAAAGTGCATCTCTGAAACTGGAAAAAACATAATGGAATGAAAACAAAATAAAATGAAAACAAAATAAAACATTGAAACAATAATATAAAAAATGATAAAAAGGCGAGAAAAGCGAAAAGAAGAGAAATAGGGTTGTAAAAGTGGCCTAGGTACTCCTCGATGTGGAGAGGTTAAGACGCACACACTCAGGCCAAGCGACATTAGCACTCGATCAAGTCGAAAAGTCTAACGCTTGAAAACGAAATTTGATTTAGCATGGGTTAGGAATGGTAGTAATGCCGTGGACGCTCGTAAAACAAGAAAAGTCGTGCCCCGGGTCGCGGGATTGGCGGCTTTGTTGATGTATGCATCCTGCAAAGTCCTGCTGGGCGTGTGCCGTTCAAGCACAAGCACCATAAAGCAACTACTATTCAATCAACTCCCAATCTAGAAAGCACTAAACAACTAATTAGTAACCACTGCTGACAAACTAACCTCCCGCGCTAGCAACCATAGCGACAACTAAATCAACCTCGGGATCAACACCAGCACCGGAACATGTTCACCCCCTCGAGAATTGAAGCCACCAAGCAAATCAACAGCCCACTAAATCGGCCTTTGTCAAGTTGGTTTTTTATTCTCAACACCCTTGAATAAATCTTCGTGGAAGAATATTATTTCAACGAATGAAATGTCAAAGCCAGCAAAATCTCTCTTCCGCAAATACTTTTCGTTTTAAAAGTTTTTTAAACGAAAAAAAACTAAAAGTTACATCTGGAAGCAAAATGTGATAGAGCAGTGTCTCAGTCCGAAAATTCAACAATGACCGCTAACGAAGTGAATTGGACTTGGAGTGACGTGGCTGAAAAAAAGAATTTGACTTTTCAACGGTAAATGTGAAATAATGCTTCAAAAGAAAAAGAGCAAGGATTATGGTTGTGTGGATTAAAAAAATTAACTGATGGGATGTGAGTACTTTGGTAGGGTGTGGTCGCTGGCGGACGTGGCGACAGTCTTGTGGTATTTTTGAAATTGAGGGAACGTTGTAAGGACAAGAACAACGTCTCTGTGTCCGCTCTTGAAATATTAATGTTTTCTGAAATTGCTGAAAATTTGTAAAACATTCTTTTTTTAGTTTCTATGTTTGAAGGAAATTTATTTTCTATACTTAAAAAAACTTAATTTCTATGTTCAAAATTTTTTTAAATTTTATTCAATTGAATTTATAAATATATTTATGGGCTCGAAATACGCTCGCTGTGTTTACTATTTTTATTCTGAAGTAATGAGAAAAATAAATATACCTTGCGCGTACTCAAGGGTAAATTAGATTACGGACTTTCGTAGCATAAACCTTTTTGAAACTTTAAGTAAATATTTATGTAGTTTTTTTTTGAAAAGGTAAAACTTTGAGATTTTAGTGATTTATTGATCACAATGCGTTTGAATATTTTAGAATCACAAACTGGATGTAACCAGACCAGGCTAGTGGTCTATACACTTTTTACAACGAAACAAATGAAATGACTGAGAGTTCGCTGAATAAATAGAAAATGAAACCCATGCATTGATGGCCAACTGATTAAAGTATTCACTGTTGCGCGCTGCTTGCTGTGTTTCGCATCCGATAAACGAATCTACGCAACAAAAGCAATCGAGCGTTTGTTCAATCAAAATTCAATCAATTTCCCAAACCATCAATCATTCAATCAATCTATCACTGAACCACGGAAACTTTTTAAAACTATTATACAATTTTAAAATGCAATCAGCCACAACAATCCTTTAGACGTATCATTTATTCAACCGATCAGCTCCTCACGCACCACTTCACCCTGTCAATTTTCTGAGAATTGACAAACTAGTGAACTAACAAGCATTCCATTATGAGCAGAACACCAAATAAAATTGATCAAAAAAATTTGATTTTTAAAGTTTAAATTGAAAAAAAATTATCTTAACGACTTTTCAGTCATTTGCTGAAACATTGAAAAAAGAAAAAAATAGTTTAAACTCAAAATTTGAATATTATCGATCACTAAGTAAAATAATGCAAAAGTTTCTAAGGTATCGGTTCAGTTGTTGCAATGACAAACGCCTGGTGAGATACAATCTTGAAAATGAACAAATAGACTCGAGACTGCCACTTTGTTCTCCAGTGCGAAAAGTTCCTTCGCCATTAGGGGGCTGGCTGGGGCCACTGATGGCAGTTCTAAGTGACCACTTGCACCACCCCAGTGAAGCGACGTTGAATGAGACGCTGCAAAATAGTTGAAGTGGTCGTCGTGAAGTTATTTTTCAAATTACTATTTGTGTCTATCTAAAGAGAGAAGTAACTCGAGGAAAATATTCTCTGTTAGTAGTCAATGCCTCACAGGAACTGTGAAAATGAATTACAAAGTGAAAATAATTCGGAAATTAGTGATGAAATTAGTTTAAATAATTAAATTACGCCATTCGCCACCTATAATTGAAAATAAATTACGTTATAAGTCACTACTATAAAAAAAGCTAGGAGGATAACCGAATGAAAGTAATGTCGTTAATACGAGCGGGCTTGTAAGCGTACATATGTTTATGACTTTTTTAAGGTTGTCGAAGGAAATATTTGCCAGGATGTTGCAAAATTTTCAAACAATGAAAAGATCTCAAAGATATAATTGGAAGGTAAAATGGTGTTGGCGACGAAGGGCAGTTGGAGAGCGTGGTGTGCATGGGAACAAAGTTGGAGGAAAAGTTAATGATCAAAATCGAATACTCAATACAAAAAAATGGGTTTTATGAATGAAGGAATGATTTAAAGTCGTAATTATACAAAGACCCACAAATACAAACAAATATGGGTCTGTGAATATAAATTGGCTGAGAGGTTGTATTCTTCAAATTAGTAACTTTGTTTGGTAGAGATTTATCCTTGTAGATTGGTATTAAAGTGTAACAAGTCACAGACAATGAAACTTTGAAAAAAATACTAGATAGAAAAATTTTTCAAATAAATAGTTTGGACAAAAAATGGACGACTAAAAATTGATACTTCGTAATGGGCATGCGACAAGGGAGTAGAAGATGATAATCGGATGAAATAATAATAACAACTGAAGTTATCATTTTAGAAATTAGCCAAAACGTCTACAAAATTTGATCTCTAGGATGAAAGGTAGATGGCACCATTCAGCTACTTCAACAGCCAACCCTTCCACAACAGTATGCTCAATATCGTTCTGATTCACTAAACACAACTAACAATTATGAAAAATTCCATTTTAAAAACTTTTTTAGAACGCTAAACTGAAAGAGATCCACAAACACGTGATAATGTCGTCATAACTCGAGTTTTGTCGTTTAAACTTTCTGTTTTTCAGTCGTAAGAAAAATTTTGACATGAAACAAGAAAAATAAGCAAATTTATATTGAAGGAAAAATCACTTCATTCTTAAGGACTCACTTCATGTCAGACTTTTTTAATCAAAATTAAATGGTCACAAAATTTTTAATGAAAACTTTTATTTAAATTATTTTTATAAAACTTAACTCAATTTCCGTTATAATATCTTAAAATATTTTCAAGTCTTGATATTGAAAAAACGTTGATTTATAAACTACTGCTTATTGGTTTAAATGAATGAAAAAAGCTTTTGAAAACCAATTAAACTAGAAAATATTTCATTTTGAAATTTAAAGTCCATTTTCAAGCACCATCATCTTTATTTTTATCACTGTTATAATCAGCACCTTCTTATTCTCTTTCATCATAATCATTCTTATCAGCCTCATCATCATCATCATCATCATCATCATCATCATCATCATCATCATCATCATCATCATCATCATCATCATCATCATCATCATCATCATCATCATCATCATCATCATCACCACCATCATCATCATCATCATCATCATCCTCATCATCATCATCATCATCATCATCATCATCATCATCATCATCATCATCATCATCACCATCATCATCACCACCACATCATCATCATCATCATCATCATCATCATCATCATCATCATCATCATCATCATCATCATCATCATCATCATCATCATCATCATCATCATCATCATCATCACCATCATCATCACCACCATCATCATCATCATCATCATCATCATCATCATCATCATCATCATCATCATCATCATCATCATCATCATCATCATCATCATCATCATCATCATCATCATCACCATCATCATCACCACCTGCTCACGAAATTAAATGTCTAAAAGATACATAGATTACATTCACACTAAACATTTCTAACTTGGCACTTTTATAACTAAGCAGCCTACATGAAGGTATTTAAAAGTAGAAAATTAAAGAAAAAACTTTTCGGAAGCTTTTGACTAAATTAAGTTCCAAGCACTGATGGCTCGATGGGTTGATGATTGAAATTAATTCTAGGTGAGTTTTATTTGAAAACATACCAAACATGCATACTGCCATTTTTTCGAAACCTCAATTGAAGTTCGACGAAGGTTATCGGTGCGTAACCCGTGCTCAATTATGGAGTTTTCGTATATTGGAAAAAAATTGTTTCATTATTTTATCATTAAAAGACCTTGAAAAATATTTCCAAACTTCGCTTTGACTTAAAAAGGTGATTGAGTTGAATGAAGGAGGGGTTGTCAACTCTAAACGATTCCTTAAAATGAAAACGCTCTTTTGAAAAAGCTTTTTAACATTTTTAAATATTGGGTTACGGTTTAAGTCCAAATAAATTGGGTCGATACGGAAGAATGGTGCTGGAGTAGGTGGGTGGATGAGGTGAATGAGGAAGGAGGAGGGGAGGTTTGAAGACCACCGACACCCTTTCAAAAGAAACAAAGAATGAAACGAATGATGTTATATAAATTTAAAAAGGTATGATGACAGTCGGTAAATGCAATGTCAAAGCAGAAATAAATTGAATTTTCAATTTTGATGGAGCCGTCAATGGAGGATATTTGAAGAAGGAAGGACGAATATTGACTGGTCCGTTTGAAGATTTTTTCTTTTCAATCTGAAGATCAATTTAATGATGTTATTCCAATGAATTCTAGAATTGCATAAAGTAAATGAATAAATTGAATGATAAAAACCAGAAAATAAAAAAATTACGTATGTTAAAGAGTTTATAAATAAAATCGGTTGGAGCGTTGATACCAAATATTTTACAAATAGCCAAAAATTATATATTCATGGAAGATAAAGCGCTCATCGATAGTTGTCTATCAAAACGAGGGCAAGTCAGAGTTATAGGAAAACGCAACTTCACCAAAGCGAGAAATTAAAACCTAAGCAAGTTAATCCGTGGGAATTTGATAGAAAATTAAAAAGACTGAGGTATCATTCGCTAGACTTCAAGCCTCTTCTTTTGTTATCGAAATGTTTTTAATTATAAAATGAGTATGGTTCCAAAATAATTGAGTTTGATATGTTATAAATAACTTTAAGCTGAAAAGTATCAAAAAGATTTGAGATTTTTAAACGTTAAGAAATATTTTGAAAACGTGAAGCATCATTCAAAAGTTGAAAATTGTTCATGTGAAGAGTCGATCAATCATGGAACTTCAAATGGCAAAATTGAATAAATTCCGAAATGGGAATGAAGGATTATTCCGATTGAACACTTCTAGTCTTCGGTGTATTTTGAAAAAATCATGAAAGGCCAAAATGTTCGAACGTTTTGTAGAATTAATTCAAAATTATTATTTGTGCAAAGCCGAATAAGGCAAAATTACAGTTTTCAATTGTTTCTTGCTTAAGAAAACAATCTTTAAATAAAATTTGCATGTTTATTTTGCAATTTGATGTTCGATTTTCCAAGATTTTGAGACGGGTGCGTGAGAAGACGATAAAAAATTATAAAGGATAACACACATTCAGAGACTGAGGTGTTTATGCATCACAGAATATGTTATTTTTTAATAAAAAACAATTTTTCAGCCTTAGAAGAGTGCTGAGTGAGGTCTAAAACTAGTTTTATTCACACAAGCCAGATGTTTTAGGTGCTGGAGATATTTACACAACCATATACGCTGTTTTATTAACATTTGACATTTAAAAAATAATTTTTAAAACAATTATTTTAATGATAAACGCAATAACTTATTTTATAAGAAATAAACTTTTTTTAAACGTAAAATAAGATGAGATTTGTGAATATAGAAAATTTTTAAACAATTCATAATTTTGCCTATTAGCTGTGCAATAAAAAATGTTTTTTTTTAAGCAATTGGCCTTGATTTAAAAATGTGGCAACACTAAAATACCTAAACGAATGGAGAGTGTCGTGGATGTTTACGGTAGAAGCTGCTCTTCTGTGGGGAAGAAAAAAAATTAAAGATGATAAAACTAGGATGGAATGTGTAAAAATAATTTTTTTGAATAGAAAAATTTTTCTAAAAGCCAAATTGTCAGACGTTGTGAGCAAAATGTTAGAAGCCTCCATCAAGAAACTTCTGCAATCCGGCGAGGGGAATTTTAGCAAGCGCATAGACTAATAAAACAAGTCTAAAGCTTTGAAACAACACGCCCATAATTCTCTATCTAAATCACCAAGGCGCCTTACACGCAATATATTCAGATTTATATCGCATTTGTTCGAACGAAAACTTCAACACTGATCGCTGTTTGTTAGTGTTGAAATTTCTGATGCTTTTCTGAAACCCAATAGGTTTGTATTATTTACCTTTTGTTTTTTTAATAGTTTTACATTTTTTTTTCTTTTTGATTTTCTTGTTTAAGCATCTTTTTTTTATTTAGTTTTTTCAGTTTTTTTTCTTTCCTTTTTTTTCTTTTTTTTTCTTTGTTTTTTTTTGTTTTTCTTTAATCTTCTCCCGTATTTACAGGGTCGATTATTCGACGGGATCTTTCTACACATTTCTGCCATGCACCTCGTCGCCTGTTTGTTCTTTCCGCTCGTCTCCTTGAATGTCTCAAGTTAAGACTGAAGCTCTTTGTTGAATGGGTTTTTTTCCATATTACATTTTTCATCAATTCCCAGACTATATTTACCATTTTGTTGATTACCTTACTCAAATCCCTTTTTATTAAAACTTAAAATCATTCAAAACATCCAAAAAAGTTTGAAAAACTGCTGACCAATGTTAGCTGATTGTTTTGGATAATGCTTCTTTATTCTGGAAATTATTAAAAAAATTGTCAAAAGTGTTTTGAAAATGTGTGTCAAGTTCTACTCAACGAGTGATCTAAAAATGTAATCCACATATTTTTATAAACCAATTTTTAAATTTCAAAAAACTTAGTCTTTTAAGCATACTTTTCAAATATTAATGTCGTCGGTAAATTTTGTCAATTTGTAAAGATTAGCTTAACAATTTTTTTGAATAGCTACAAACTTTTACTTATTTGAAAAAAATTACGCAGTTTTTTTCATTTTTCGCAAACATCATTGCAGAAAAAAAATTTCTGTTTTTAAATAGTTTTTTTTTAAATTTGCCGGTTGTTAAAAAACTAAAAACTTTGAGTTTCCTGTTTGAAAAAAGTCAAATGTATCTTCATAGGGGCAACAGACAAGCCATTTTTCTTACTTAATAACAATGTTCCATTTTAGCATAATATATTAAACTAAGTATTGTAATTTTGTTTGACCGTGGTGATATAGCTTCATTCGAAAACAAACTTTTCTGAAAAAAAGAAAAAAAAACATTTCTTGTTTCTTTGAAAAGTTTCCGTGAAAAAATTCCGACAGTGACGATAACTTCTCAACAACGTCGAAATGAAAGTTGTTTGAATGGAGAAAAACTTTTCAAGGGGCCATAAAGCATAAAGAAGTGGAGAGGACATCAGGCATCTGAAGGGCGCACAGAGCGCCTAATGCGACTGCAAGCGCTTGATGGAGACGAATTAGCTGTCAAACGAATCAAAACAGCAGCAAAATGCTTTTAAATGCTTTAAAGCACTTCATTTGTTTGCTTGATCGCATTAGCCCCCCATTCAGCTTCGACCTTTCTTCTTTTTTACGTCTTTTCATTTTCCCCGAACATTTTCGATTTTCCTTTACATAGATTATTGAAATCTCCTTTGAGTATATTTTTTATTTCGTCTTGAACTTTTTTCAAATTGATGCACAAAACCTTTTTTCGCTTTCCGAAAAAACCGGTTAAGTCTTGGACGGTTATTTCAAGAGGTTATTTGTATTTATACTGGAGAATGGGTTCTTTGCACTGCAAGTTCCATAAACAACAAACACATTACTGTCGTTCTTTCAGCAGGGACTGCACTTTTGAAACGATTTGAACACTTTTCCACATAGATAAATAACTTCTATCTTTTAATGACAGGTCGTATTTAATTCAAGGAAAAGATTTCAAGACACAGAATCTGGGTCAGACTGTAAAAGCACGTGCTTTGCATAAATTTCATAACAAAAACAACTTGGTCTGTTTGCTTTAACAAAATTCTCACGAGTGTTTGTTTGAAAAGTCGTTAAAAGCTTACGTTTTGAAACGTTTGTTTTTGAAATTTTTTTGAGTAGTTACAACATTTTTTTTTTTAATTGAAGAAAAATCCCCTTTTTTAGAGCTTTATATCTCACAAAGAGTCAGATGGCTTTTATAAATAAGACAAATAAACCCAGACAAAGTTTATTTCTGTCTTCAGATTCATAAAAGTAACCTTATTGATCACAAAGCTCCAGTCGAGACAGTGTCACCACTGACTTTCCATATGTTGAAGTGGAGCACTTTTTTTGCCCCTTGATATACTCGCTCCACTTCCTCACTTGGACCAGCTTTCGAAAATCTTCGCCCATCTTTTCAAACTTGACACACTCGTTAAAATTCCACACGGTTCTGCAGAATTCTTTCCGAGTTTCTAAGTCTTTACCATCTTTCTTCCTTAGTCTTTTTTTTCATTTTTTATCTTTCTTTTTCCCGCTATTCTCTCCAACTCTTCATTCAGATTTTTTTTCTTTTTATTAAACACTGAAAAATATTCCGTGTTTTTAACGTGAAAATATCACATGCAAGCTGGTTTGATTTGGAAACATTTAAACTGCAACTCTTGTGTTTCCAGCGTGTTTGCCTCCTAATGACCCAAAACGCCTCTCAGGCATAAACATCATTTCGCTCCAGTTTTTTTTCGATTTCTTCACGAAATTCTTTTGACTTGCCATGAAATCGTTTCATGATATAGCTTTCCTATTTCAAATATAATTTTTTTAAATTACGAAAAAAATTCGATTTTTTCATTTTGATGACTTGAGTGGATGTCGTGATTCAAAAAGGTTGACATTTTGAAACTCAGCCGAGTTCCAAGCTAATACAGCAATTTTTCAAAATCTATTCCTAATCATTATTTTCCTCTCGATCCATTACGACTTTCCGTAATGTTTATTATTATTGTTATTATAGTTAGCGGAAGTTATATAGGAGACAACGGCATCCGGAGCTCTGTAGTGCTGGTCTTTTGGTGAATTATGAATCAGTTGCCTTACAAAACAGCATCGTCGCCATTATGACTTTTCTTTTGTTTCATTTAAAAAAAAACTTTTCTCTTTCATTAAATCGTCAGACAATGTTTCATTTGTAGTTTTCGCAAACTTTTTAAAGAGTGGTTGAAAACACGTTTAAAACCACTCAATCAACGCGCATGCACAGCATAAACACACACATACATGCATACAAACATATACATACATACATACTAACGAATACATATACATACATACATACTAACGAATACATACACATATAGATGCCCAAGCAATCATGCATACAGCACATGGGCCATAGGCAATACAGAAAGTTGCCTTTAATGGTCAGCATATATGTTTGTTTTACAATGCTTTAATATCGTTTTTATCTAAAACCCGTCATTACCATCGTTTGCATTATCATTGGCATTGTTGTAGAGTGTAGTAAAAGTGACTGTTCCTTGAATTTCATCATGCAACCCACACAACTGCCTCCCGATCCCTCCTCACGTTTTCATTAGTACCTCGCTCGTCCCTACTTGTACCACACTGCATGTTGGTAATTACAAGCCACCCAGCCTCAGCATTGTGTGAATGTTCATGCTTTAATGGCCCTAACGTCATCATAATTAAGTCGACAAATTGCATGGCATTGTTGAAGTTTATCAATACAAGAAGTGCTTTTGTAAAAGCTTTACGACCATCAAGCGGAAATATTATGCTGTCATCATCGTCGCCGTCGTTACTGCCTCTTCCTTTTTCAAAAATAAATTGATAAATAAAATAACATGATAGATGTTTCCTTTAATTATCAGCCTTTCAATTTTAAGCTTCAAAAACAGTCGAAATGCCATTTAAAAATTATAATTAAAAGAAGTTATTTCTCAAATTATAAATAATTTATGTAATAAAAGAAAAATAAAAGATTATGTCAATTGTAAAAACATACATTAAAAACGATTCGCTTTTTAGTTCTGACGGGCCCATCTATTCAGATCGCATGTTTTATGCTCTGAAGTTTTTAACCTCCTAAAATGTATGCGATGATGGAAGCAATGAACATTTTTGTTCGATCAGACATTAGATCAATTATCAAAACAAAAGTTTTTCCAACGCACCTTAAGCGAATTGAAGTTATTAATGTGGGTTGAGTTGCATCGGAGCGAGGTACATGGAGACTTAGTGTGACGTAAGGGAAACTAGCCACAGTTGCTACCCCCCTCCTCCCTTCCCCTTTCCCCGATTTGATTCCATAACTTGCACAATGGAGCGGCTTGGAGAATTAAAATGCTGTTAGCGCTCAATAATGCTACCGTCGTGACTGCGCATCAAGCAGCCATTTACGACAAGGCGGCCATAAAAAATGCACTGGGACGTGCGACCACCTTTACGCTTATTAATATTTTATTCTTCTTGCTTTATCAGCTATATTCTTCCGTAATAGTTATTAGAAAATCAGTGTAGAATGCGATAACAAATTTGATGCGACAAAGGCGTGGCACAGTCCACTGAGGGACCGGTGGAGACTGTGAGTCATGGCGAGATTGAAGCTCACAGAAGGCGTGAATGAAGAAGTTTGAAACGAATTTTTTTCAAATTTTTGGTAATTATATATTAAACAACTCATTGAAACATTTTTTTTGAATACCACATGAAAGAAAAACTTTCGAATGTAGAGATTTTTTTTATGTGCACTTGAATACTTTCAATGTTTAAATTTTTTTGGATTCAAAAATATTTCCAATTATAGTAATTCAAAGAATTTTTTTGGAAATTATTCAAAACCTGGCTTTTCAAAAATAATTTGATGATAAGCTTCCTTGTAGATTTATGAACACGATATTTGTCAAAAATGTCAAAATTTATTTCCTTGTTGCGTGAGCAACAAAAAAAATATTTATTTTCGGTAAAAAAAAGAAATAAATTAAGAATTTCAGTTAATTAAGCCATTTAAAACTTTAAAAACGTTTTTAATCTAATTTAATGTTCTTAAAATATGCTTAAATGTTTTGTGAATTGAAAGCCACCAAAAACTTCAAGAATGGACGATTGCTGGTGGCAAGAAGAGTGAAACACAACTTTGAAATTACATTCGTTGTAGCAGCATCGGTTGGAATTGGAAAAACAATGCAATTGACTTTTTGGAACAAAACAAGAAATGGATAAGAGGACTTGAACCTATTGATTGCTTTTCCCCCTTCCTTCCCTTTTCTTTATTCCAAGCTCTGTCTTTTATTTTTTTAGTCTTCATCAAAATTATTTTCTTCAAATGAAGTTTATGCCTTTAGAACAATTTGGCGCGACAGAAGCGTGAGTCAATGCAAATATAAAATTTCCAACTTGTGCATATAAAACATCGAAGAAAAGAAACGCTCACAAAAACATAAAAAAACACTCGTAAATTGATTGAAACACCAAAAAAATAATATATAAAAATACTAAAAACGAAATGAAGTCGAATAAAAACTAAAAAATGAAAACCAAAAAACCAAAAAATAAAAAAACAAACGAACTCTCATTTTTCGGAAGTTGAGGGAAGGTCGGTTGCAGATGACGTCGATGACTTTGAATCTTCTGAGCACCCTGCTCGACAAGTCGGAGCGACAGGCCGTCAAGAGGAACCTTGCTGAAGGAAACATTTGCAGGCGCTCCGTTCTTGCATGTACTGGGGGTGGTGTTGTGGTGATTGCCATGCGTTTACCATCAAGGTGGTGGTGATGTCAGAGGTGGTGTAAGTGGTGTTTAAGGTGCTGGGGGGGTGATAGCAACAAGGTTGTAGTTGGTGGAATGAAAGCGGTGGGAATACAAGTGATAGAAAGTTGCCACTAAGTGAAAAGGGAAAATTTGTCATGAAAGTTAGTTTAAATGATTTGTGATGGAGAAATTCCTTCAAAAGATTGAGGCTCAGAATGACTTTTCGAATATTTTTCCTCGACTTAAAATTGTGAAACATCAGTTTCAGTAAGCTATTGAATTGAAACATTGAGAATAATAAATCTTTTTTGTAATATAATATTCAAAACTGATAAACTTTTCATACATGCTACATCTGTGTTAATTTGATATTGCCTAATAAATTTGTCAGCAGCAACTTTATTTGAAACTATAAAAATGCTTTATATTGTTTTTGTGTTATCTCAATATAATGCTCCAGGCATTTTTAATGACTTCCATTTTCAATGATTTTTTTATTTTCGAAGTGCAAAAAAATTTTTGGATTAAAAAAAACAAATTCAATTTGAATTTTTGCAGATTGTGGATGAAAAACTACTCCGTGCAAATTGAAGAAGCTTGAGGAGTTGTGAAGCGAAAGGAGTTGTGATACATGAGAAGGTGGATGAAGAGGGAGGTTGGAAACAGACTGTGAATATTTCAGTGGTCATAAAATTTGAGCTTTATGTGCTGATGCAAGCAATTTGAAAGACGCGAAGATGGTTGACGGAAGTCATAAAGAAACGAAAAATTAATCCAAAATTGCGACTGGTGGTCGGAGGTTGTAGAAGTTTTTAAAATGAATGGCAATTTGAAGTCCACCGCTTGAACCATAAATTTCGCTTCGAAAGTCAAAAAAAAACATCGAAAAAATCAAAAAGAAATTGAAAAGGGAGTCGAGATTGAAATAGAAAGTTCGTCGATTTTGACCAAAAATGTCAGTTACAATGACCACTATTGTATTGGTGTGTGTGTGTGTTTGTGTGTGTATATTGTGTGTGTGTGTGTGTGTGTGTGTGTGTGTGTGTGTGTGTGTGTGTGTGTGTGTGTGTGTGTGTGTGTGTGTGTGTGTGTGTGTGTGTGTGTGTGTGTGTGTGTGTGTGTGTGTGTGTGTGTGTGCGTGTTCGTTTGTATCTGTTTTTGTGTGTGTGAGTGGGTTAGTGTAAATTCTTTGATAAAATTTAAAAAATAATAGTTTTTTTAAATAATTTTTTTTCATATTTACGTGGTTGTCTCCCATCATCATAACGCTTGTTTCTATCAGGTTTCCAACTGCACGACAGACCACTTCGGAGAAGCAGCGATGAGCGATGTCGCCAAAGGTGGAAGCAGGCTATTGCAAAGAAACTCTTGTAAGAATTAATGATTACAATCTGTCGACTGAAAGACAGGTGGGAAAAGGTTGTTTGGGGGAGGATCTAATGGAAGCCAAAAATATTTCAAATATTTATAAAAATTTACTTTTCGGTATATTTTTAAAGTCCAAAATCTTATTATTTTATTTATAGATTTCATGCATCAGAAAGAATTTTTACGCAAAAAGATGTTTGAAGAAACTAGTCAAAAAAAAATTTCAATATGAAAATTATTATTTTTTGACACAAATAACTGAAATTGGTTACTGAACTCATGGTAAGGGCCCTTAAATCAACTCCTGTTTTTTCACCAATGTTTTTTTAAAGCATGTTCAAATTATTATTCATCATATTTTTAAAATTTTTGGATGTGCACAAATGAACTATATATTCTTCATTCTTAGTTTCAGTAAATATTTTTTTATAAACAATTTTTAACGACCACTCTCACTTTTATTCATAGCGCATTCTGTATTAATGTTAAAACCTAAATTTAACTAACCTTGTTTGAAAACCATAAGGTTTTTAAAGCAAAAAACTAATAGATTTTTCATTCATCTGCTTAAAAGTTTCTACATCTCAAATCCTCACTTGATCGCAGACTGTTGGTTTTGGATCTGGTGTCAGGCCCATGTCGAGTGTTGTTGTGGGTGTTGTTACAACCATTGTTGTTGTTGGTGCTGTTGTTGTTGCTGCTGCTAACACTTTTGAGACAATCTGCGTCATTGGCGACGGTGCTTCTGAACATCAGTTGACAGACCTCTTCGTCTTCCCCGTCGTCAGAAGATGAGGCTGAAAGGTAGTCATCCACACTCATTTGTTTGCTTTCTAAACTCCCTTTGCCGTACTGGAAAGTGAAGATGTCGTTGTTGTGGTGGGTGGCAGATGGTGACTTGACAACCGGCGGTGAGTGGGCGTTTTCTTCGTTCGACTCGTCCACCTGCATCACCTCTTCCGAGCAGTTCTCATCGAGAGGTGGAGTGAGGGGGATGGTGTACATGGGACTGCCCAAGAATCTGCCTCCGTACATCGGGAGGGGACTTCCGAAGTAGTTTTTGTCGTTATTGGAAATGTGACGAGTGTTTGAACTTGGAGTGGTGCTGTGGCTTGGAGGGGAGTTGTTGCTGGTTTTGTTGCTGAGGGTGTTGCTGCTACAGTGCTGTAGGCCTTCATCCCTCCTTTCTTGTAGGCTCTTCTTCGTCGCATGGTACTCCCCGTTCGATATCACCAGCCGTATGGGTTTCTTCATGGCTGTATGGTTTAATAAATGAAACTTTGAATTTTTAAAGCATTTTCGAACTTTATACACCAAATCGAAATAATATTTTGTATAGTAAATCATTATAGTGTATTAAAAAGCCGTAAAGTTGTTTGAAAATCTATGAAGTTAGACTAATGAATTCAAAATGCAGTCTAATTAAAAGCGTTTGCACTGATTCATTCCTTGTGATTTAAACCTTAAAATTTGAAACTTCAAAATTGAATCAAGATTGTGAAGTTATTTATAGTTTCAAGCCTCGCGTATTTTTTTATTAATATAGAAACGGTATATTACGAGAGCCTTCAAAAAAGTTGTTCGTAGTGCGAAATTTTTTCCGTAATAAAAAGCATAAGTTATTTACTAACTTTGTATAATCAGATATTATGCATGAGCGCAGCAGAATGCAATGCGAGACGGTTTGTTTAAAATTTTAAGGTACGGCGTCTTATATATGAAGAGCATTCGTGAAATAAATGATTTTAAAATTAAATCCACAAAAAGTTGAAACATTGTGAAAACAAAAAATGTTGAAAAATCACTCAAAAATTATTGGAAAAGGTTTTAAAGAAATATTCGAAAAAATCTTGGAATTTATTTTTATAAAATTTAAAAAGTATATAAAACTTAATTGAAAAAATATGAAAAAAATTGTAACCAAAAATTGGGAAAAAAATTTATTAAAAACACATGCGAACCTCAAAAGTGCTATTCGGCATCATGAACCTAAACGTTGCAACAGTTTTTTTACTTTCAAAGGTTTCTAGACTAACAAAAAGGTTCCATTAATATAGCAGAGCACTCATTGAACTGGCAAGACTCTTAATCAGCTCGTTGTGCTGCCAATTGGCCTAGAAGCTCAGGAAAGTAATTATGTTTTTGAACGTGAATCTATTTTTCTTCTTTTGTTTTTCGAGTCTCCATTTTATGGCCATACTTTTGTTTGCTATTACTGTGGCCTACGCGATGTAACAATCCTATGAGTTTGGAAAATTCTAATGAGCGTGGAAATTTTTGATGTTTGTGAACATAATTAGACGTCTAAATTTTAAAAATTCCGCAAAATAATCATAAGCAGAAACTCTTTGAAATGTGTTCTAAATAATTATGAGTGTCAAATTGTTTCATAAAAAGCTTAAACTGAACAACAGACACATGCAGCCATTTAGTTATGTTCAAAAATCAAGGAATGATTCGGTTGAGGTTCGAGTAGAATCTTTCTTCTTGACGAGCAAGCGAGGCATGATGATTCCGACGCTACAGCGGTAATTAATCTTCAATTTCAACGTGGCTTAAACTCTGACCTTTAAAGCTTTTTGGGCTTCAAAGTTAAGATTGAATTTGATGTTTCTTCGAAAAGATTTTCACGTTTTGGTTGATGTAATTTGACAGATTGAAACATGACTGACAAAAGAAATGTGCTAGGAAAACAAATATTTCAAAACAAACTCCAAAGAAATAGCTTTCAAGTCTCGAGTGAAGTGAAAGGAATGACCGACTGGTTAACAAAATTGACAAACATTACTGTGTAAAAGCTTTTCAATTGGAAAAGAGTGACGTTGGAGTCATACATTTCGTATGTATATTGAACAACAAATTGCAGTGAGACATTGAAGGTAACGTTTTAATAATATATCGTGGTGGAATACGGGCCGAGCCATCATACTTGAAGGCTTGTAGTTATGTGCAAAAGCTTCTCTAAACCCTGCAAACTGAAACTTCTCTCTCTTATGCGGTTCCAATTAAATGAATATTGTTTTGTGCTCGAAAACAAATTTGAAAAAAAGTTTTGTGAAATTTAAAGTAGTTTTTTAATCTGTATTTTTTTAATATTTTTTCTAATTTATATTAATATTGTCCCTTTTTGCAACCCGTGTAGACGCCAATCAAATATTTTTATAAAATTAACTCTGTGATGTGGAGCATGATAAATGTTTGTCGGGTTTTTTCCGGATAACCGAAATTATATATATTTTTAATATCCGAAATTTTTGATTTTTTTATACATATAAACATTAAAATTTTGTAAAGTTGAACTAAATCAAACATATACAAACACGAATATCACTATAGTGGCGTTAACCCCGTAGAGTTTCGAAGCAACCTATAAAGTTGTTAGCCAGAATGGACTTGAACTCAAATGTGTTCGACTTGAATCAATGAAATGTCAACCAGAGTGGAGAAGATCGCAGAGCGATCAACAATGGGCAGCCTTTTGCCACAGCTGACAAACCTGTTCTTGCATCTTTTTGGTTACTTTTGCATCTTGACATACGTCCATCTTTAGACCACCAACCCTTGCAAGAAATTTAACTACGCAGTGTCTATCCAGCGTTCAAAGCCACCTCGAAGAGGCGTGGAAGAAAACAGGCTATGTACACCTAACAGAACAAAAACCACCATTCCGAGTCCAAATCCCAACAGTTTCTACACATCACAGCCCTGGAAGAACTCTAGCATAGATATATATTTTTCACCACTCAACTACAGTAGCAGTGGAAAACAGCATGGTTGTTTTATCATACATCGTGTATCTTGTTGCAATAAATAAGCTATTATCAATTTTCCCTTTATTAAACTTTTGCATTGAAATATTTTTTTTCAAATGCAACTGAATTATTAATATTTTTATAAAAGTTTTCCACCCGACTGAAAATTATTGAGGCGGGTGGTGGAATTGACTTAAAAAAAATAGATTCTAATTGATGGAAGACTTTGATGAAGAGTGTAACGTAAATTGAGATTTGTGGGTGAGCTAAAAATTAACACTTGGAAAAATTTAATTATTTTCAATGACGAGGCAAATGTAAGCAGATATGTGCATGTGTGTGGGAATGTTTGATGTCTCATGGTTGAGTGATAGATAATCTTAGCTTGAATTTCATCGGAGTGTTTTTCACTGATCATGTACAACAGTACCCGTTTAATCACTCTGCACACCCTCAAAAAAAAAACAAAATTACGTTTGTTTGATGGATAAAAGTGCTCTGATCCCATTTGAACGACTGCACAAAATCGAAACTGCAGATCTTTTTATGAATTATTTATCGCCATGAAGCTAAATTCATTACTTTGAGTTTTTGCAGCAAAAAAGAATACATCAGTGTAATTCATTGATCCTTCCGAGGGTAGCGCTTATAGATTAGTCTGCAAAGAGGTACTCCTATAGAAGATTCATCACCGAAAGAGCTTGCTTTCAAGAATAATCTGTAACTGTTGCCTTGAGCAGCTTTAATAGCTGTTAATAACGTGATCTCGTAAGCAGACGCGATATAGTAGATTGATGAAGAAAATATTTCTAAGAGAGATTTTCAATGCGCTGGTTTTTTCTTGTTTTTTTATGCCTTCTTCAAACCTATTTTCGACTGTTTTTTTTTTAAATACTAAAAAATTCTTTCCTGGCGACGGTGCTCCTAAATTAATTTTGTGAATTTTTTAATTGAAACTTGAAGTACTAACGCCAAAGCTTCATTAAAAGCAGCGCTGTTACGAACGCTTTTTCATTTACCAATACATGCCTACGAAGCGTATACACACGTCATGTTATTAATACATACAAACATCTGTTCGTATACAAGTGTATGGTTAGACATGTATGAAGATATATAGACCTTTTATGCGTGTGTATACATAGATCCATATACGTCTACAATTATGTAAAAATATAAATATTTATATACATGGTGTAATTGGAATGGAAGATAAGAATGATAAATTATTTGGACACTCGATAAATCAAGATCGTTTTTCTGCACACTTGAAATGTATTCTTGTATTCGTGCGTTCCGAAGCGTGAGGCACGATGAAGGTGTTATGTTCTTTGGGTGATGTTGTTCAGCAAACGCAACAAAAAGGAAAAGAGGCTTAGGAAGCATGCTGATGGGTGTCTGAAGTGATAAATTAATGTTTGAGTGAATGGATCGATTTTAAATTGGATGCATACAAGCAAGCATTCGGAAATGGTGTCTGAAAATAAATTTGCTCTTACTTAACTTCAAAAATGTACTTTTAAAGCACACTTAAGCCTCGCTTCTTTATAACGAAGGCGGATCGGGAGTGTTAAAGTACTTTGAACTGAAAAAGCAAAAAAGCGTCATTTTCAAAAGAAAATTAGAAGCTGCATCCGAATGACTTCAGGCCCGCATGATGAGAAAAACGTCGACAGACCATAAATTATGTTTAGTTGTTAAATTAATGCTTACAATTCCAAAGTACCTCGGTTACTGTTACACCTTGTCTTTTATTAGCACTTATATTCATGCTTATAATAATAATTTTTGTTTAATTGTCGTAGGCTTTGCGTGTGGTCCTTCTCGATAGGCTGAAAGTCACGATAGGTATATAAATTCTTAGAAAGCACGGTTTAATTAAATCTGTATAACAAACTTTGACACTTTCTCTATCTTTTATGCAAGATCTCAACTTGAATTGCCGATCGTGTGTGGCTTTGCTTAATAACATTGTTTGTTTTCGTACGCTTTAAGAAAGAGGTCTTTGAAATTTCAAACAGAAATACATTACTCTTGATAATCGTGTCTGCTCGAGAGACTCTCGCCCAGACAAAACTACCACAAACTCGATTAAATGCTATGCAAACATAGGTGTGTATATTCTGTCTAGAAGTTCCTTTTGTACCTTTTAATTAGGTCCATGTTATTCTTTTATCGAATTACACGCGCACAAAAGATTCTTTATTTGCGCACACAAACACTTAAAAGAACATTCATACTTATGGTATTATCGCAGTGTACACTGGTGTATTCGAAAAGACGAAAAAAATATATATAAACACTTAACTTTAGAAGGTTTTTAAGAAAAGATTTTCATGATATTGTTTTGAAAAATAAACCCTGTTTTATGTTACACTAAATTTTCCCAAAATAATTTGCAAACTCACAAGGGTTTTATCTTGAAGATTTTAAAAAATATGAAAAATAGGTTTGTAGGGTAGAATTTCAGTTGAGAATTAATTTTCTTACCTAGTTAAGGTTTATCCTTTCCGAAACAAATTTATCTTTCACAAGGTAAATTACAAAGTTAAATCATCTTTCAGGGCATAATGTGAATTTTTTTAATTAAAAACAAGACTTTTCCATTTTAGACAACATACTTATTAAATTCAGATAACCTTCTGACTCAGCAATTTTTCAACTTTTTATGAATGCGCTCGATCTGAAATGGATGTTTGACGTGTTTTAGATCATTAGCTACATTTCGCTTACCTACATCCTCACATGATCATCATCAGCATCATCAACATCAAAAGGACTTTTTCATCAGCATCATTGTCACGACCGCTGTTATCATTAACATCTTGACAAAAAATAGCAGAGCCACGGTCAACTGTTCGATGAAACGTTGTTTTGAAGTGATAAAAAACTCATTTCAGTGCTGCCGCTCAGACTCATAATGCCACGTACGCAACACGCTTGGTGCCACTGCACACGCACACGCAACAGAAAACGAATTCTCATTCAAAGCTTTGTGGAATAATTTTTATAAACTAGAGCTGTTTGGTATTAAATATGTAGTCCAGATATTTCATGAAATTATTGATCAAAGCGGCTTTTATTAAAAGTCGAAATTGTTAGTTAATTTTTTCAACAAAAACATTTGTAAAATTTTGAAATTTTGTTAAAATGTAAAATTGAGGCCGAGCTGTCATTGAGTTGCGAGCGTGCAGTTTAATGATTTATGGACATTTAATGACGTAAAAATGGGAACGATTCCATGAACAACTGGTTTTATTGAAAATAAATTAAAAATTCTTTGTGTAAATGGACGTTGTATTGTAGAAAGGGTTGTGCCGCAAACTGGCCACAGTGCCGCCGCTGAAATCAATTAATTTTAATACGAAAAGTACCATTGAACTATAATTAAGAGTGACGACTTTGCAAAAAAATTTCGAAAAAAGTTTTTCAAAAAGTTGCTGAGAAAGTTACAAGGGGAAACTGTTTATGCGTGTATAAAATAATATCATTCAAATTTATGAGTGGAAGGTGATGGGGTGTTTTCCATATGCAAATATCAGGCATTGTATGTGAGGAACTCATAAATGAAGATTTATCTGAGATTCAATAACTTTTAAAGTAATTTTAAACGAATTTCTTGTAATTTTATTTTTTTTAAATTATTTTCTTGAAGAAACGTATTCTCGAAAGTGGAAGGTTTGTCAAGTTAAAAGAGCGCTGTAAACTGAGACTTAGTGAAAGGGTGGCATGTCGCAGGGAGACAAGCTTTGTATGATTTACTTTCGAAATTGCGCTTTGTTTCAAGAGGATGAATAGAGTGTCTTTGTTGCAAAGGTCAATAAAACAAAAGACGTCTAACAGAACAAAGGAACAAAGAAAGTACTGATGGACAGATAAAATGGATAGATGAATGGAAGGATGTCTGAGCGATGAGAAAGAGACGAAAGAAATAATAAAAAAATATGATAGTAAGTACTTAGAGAGAAAGGAATTGCATGTTTTCTTGACATTTGGGAGGTTAACATTTAGATATCCGTTTCAGCAGCACAGGAGGTGAGTTATATGAGGAAATTGCGAAAATAGAAAGTAAAAATGGTAATAAAATGTGACAAGAGTAATTGGGTTGCATCAACAAAAATAAAAAATGGAATAATACAAAAATGTTTTTTTCTTCCGAAAAATATAAAGTTTCCAATTTTCTTCTTAATTGAAAAATTAAATGAGACGACATACGAATGAAAAAAATTTGATTTTTGGAAAAAAATGAAATGCATATACTTTTCTTTTGAAATGTAAAACGATCAAGTTTACAAAATAAATCTAACAATAGATTTTCAAAATGTTCTTTTTATGAAAATTTAATACCTTGTTATAGCCCTAATGTGGAGGCATAATGATGCCGTGTGTGAAGAAGTGATAATAAAATATTATAAGAGGTACTCAAAATTGTGAAAGTTTAATTTTCAAAATAAGATGCCGATAAATAACCATAAAAAAACAATAAAATCCTAGTAGCAAAACTACATTGGATGGTCAGGATTATCATTTGAAATATGCATTACATTTATTGGAAAGTTCATTACTTAGCGTTATTTCACAATTGACAGTCGGGATATTAACAGTTTTGTGAGAAGTTGAAGTTGACGGGGCATGTTTTATAACGATAAACAAAATTGCTGCATAAAAAACCTCAAGTCACTCTCAGAGATAGTCCTCTCTGTTGATAAAGTAATAAAATCAAATATTACTATTATAATTGGTGGTGCCAAGGTCAAAGGGTTTTAGCTGCCAAGATTTAAACTTATTATTCTCGCTTGAAATCCACCGAACGCCATGACGTCCGGTTGCCATTCAACTCTGACTTTCTGCGTGTGCAATTAATTGCCTAGTCGAAGTTTCAAGCTGGACACCACGCCAGCTTATTTTAATGACTCAGTCTCCCCATTCGGCGCTTCCTTCACTCCTGAGCTGAATGCAAAAAGTGCTTCAAGGGTGAATGAATTATTTTTCATGGAGTGACTAATGATACTTATTTAGATACGCTCGTATCTGGATGGCCTCATGAATACATTAGAAAACAACAAAAATACAATTTCAACAATACCTTAAGGACATTCTTACTGATTTGAACGCAGTCTGAATAGCTACTGAATTTCTGGTGATTAAATGCTCCATTTACCTTCATTTTCCACTCTTAAAAAAGTAATGACTCACAAAGAGAATGAAGAGTGACGTGTGGAGGTGGCTTGACAAAAATTTTCATTATATACAAGAGCCTGGCATTCATAGTGAAGACTTTCGTTTTGAAAACAGAAGTTTTAAAAAGGTCGCTTTTAAATTATTTTAAGTGCATCTTTGGTGTTTTGACTTTCAAAATGTCATTACTTCATTTTATATTTTTTCTTTATAAATAGTTCCTTTCTAAAATGTTAATTATAAAGGTTCTAAGTTTACTTCGGAATTCGCTTTCTGTTCCGTATGGGAGATAGTGAACACGGCGAGGAACAACGGAATGTATTTAAACTCGAAGTAAACGATTCGAGAAGAATAAAAATAAAAATGATAATAAAGTAACTTTTAATGGCAAGAGTTATTGATAACTCGTGAAGGCTTCGAGACAAACTATTTTAATTGGAAAATTAAGAAAACAATTCAAACGAGTTAATGAAGGTTTGAAATTGGAAACGTTTTAGTAGTAGTAGTAGTAGTAGTAGTAGTAGTAGTAGTAGTAGTAGTAGTAGTAGTAGTAGTAGTAGTAGTAGTAGTAGTAGTAGTAGTAGTAGTAGTAGTAGTAGTAGTAGTAGTAGTAGTAGTGGTAGTTATAGTAGTAGTGGCGGTGATGATAGTAGTAGCGGGAATATTAAAAGCAGTAGCCGTAATAAAAGAACCAGTAGCAGTAATATTAGAAGTAGTAGCAGTGGTATTAGAAGTAGTAGCAGTGGTATTAGAAGTAGTAGCAGTGGTATTAGAAGTAGTAGCAGTGGTATTAGAAGTAGTAGGAGTAATAATAACAAGGTAAATGATTGACTGTTCACTATTATCGTTGAAAACCTGAAATCACGGTGAAGTGTGCTTAGTTTTGAAGGCATATTGAGTCTACTGGAGGTGAGTACTTCTGCAGTGGTTATTAAAAGCTGTCAAAAAGAATACAACGACTTTTATTGCTTCCTCTTCTTTCCACATTTTGTCCTCATGCTCTTAGAGGCTGCAAGGTGCAGTCGCAAAAAGAGTTTGCCAGGGAAACACACGAGCTGTGTGGATGGGTGCCTTCTTCGAAGATTAGAGAAGCCTACTGTACAGTGGTCCAGTGAGGCCTTGCTTTGCAGTTATAAAAATAAAAAATTTGATAATAATAAAAATAAAAATAATAATTAAAAAAATAATACTTTCAATTTTTGAAGTGCTAAGGAAAGAAACTGAGGCGACTTTATTCGACAATAAAAACGGCCATTGATTTTTGGCACTTTGAAAACTTAAAAATAAGTGGACTTCATTCAAAGTTCCCACAAAAAATTTAATCCCACTAACCCTGCAATAATTAACAATTTGTGTTACACCCAATTGTTTTGTTGCAACGATATCTTAATCTTTCGCTCGAGTTAGTGTGTTAATTTCTTTTACAGTTTACAAGAATAAAATTTTTGAAGAATAAATAATTCACAAAACTAAAACACATATTCCAGTTTCTTTTCAATGTTAATAATAAAACGTAGCTAGCAAGTTTTGCAACTTAATGATGTAATACATTTTTCAGTTTTTCGCTTCACAAAGTCCAAAAATAATACCTTCCTGTGATTATTTTGAGGTTGCATTGCTTATCGGCTTTAAAAAAATAATAACTGATTTTTTTTCGAAACAAATTTCAATTTTTGTTAATTTTCAAAGTTGCATTGAATAATAGAGAAGACTTTGAAGTCTTTTTTTTTTGATGAAACCTTGGGAGTATTTTTGTTGTTATTGTTCTTAAATACCTATAAAATAAAAGACTTTAATAAAACATTTATAATTATCGATATTTGTACACGAATACGATTGCGCTCAAGTTTCCCTCGCCATCTATCAGATTATTATCTGAAAGATATACGATGCCGTCATTTGACTAAGCTTAAGTTTTTCTCCGAATTTTTTTTCCACGCCATGCTTGTTTTTCATTGTTTAAAAAATTAATTTAAAGAGAAATTTAACACAAATGAATAATCAAAGGCTTCAAGATCAACTTTCATAAACGCTTTAAAAGGCCAAATATTCAATCAAATACTATTTTCTTCCTCATGCAAAAAAAGATAATTAAAATAATAAATAACCAATAGTAATAAAATAATAATAATAATAATAATAATAATAATAATAATAATAATAATAATAATAATAATAATAATAATAATAATAATAATAATAATAATAATAATAATAATAATAGTAATAATAATAATAATAATAATAATAATAATAATAATAATAATAATAATAATAATAATAATAATAATAATAATAATAATAATAATAATAATAATATAAATAATGCAAACATAAGGCATGAAACTTAATTCGAAAAAGGACTCATCACTTTTATTATCAAGCTAATTGAACACTTCAGCTCCTTCTACTTCATTAATTTTTACAGCCTTTTCTCAACAATTTACTTCAGTCATTCATTTTCAAAGTTGGATCCAATTAAAGCTTTTGAGAAAAAACCCTTCCCAATTAATATTCTGATTCGTGTGACTTTATTTTGCGCAAAAAAAATTTAAAATAATGGATGGAGCTTTTGTTGTTGAAGTTTTCGTTTTTTTTCAAACGTTAAAACGGCTAAAAGTGCAGTTTTATGAAAGTAAAAAGTAGTTCTTTGATATAAAAAATCAAACTCACATACAATCGTAAATGAAAGACACTTACATACACGGACACACTTACACACGTACAAAGACACATATACACACGCACACAGACACACACACGTACACTCTTACAAACGTATACACACATACAAAGATACAGTTTGTAAAAGTCACAAACGTGCAAGCGGACAAACACCCGTAAGAGATATGCTAAAATACCAGGCTTACATAAGTGCCTGAGATATATGCCTTTTCAAGTGCACCAAATGTCTTTTCAAGAGTGTTGAAGTGACTTCGAGGCATGAACATCAGAATAGACTGGAGGCGAGTGTGTATGTGTGTTTGTGTGTGTGTGTGTGTGTGTGTGTGTGTGTGTGTGTGTGTGTGTGTGTGTGTGTGTGTGTGTGTGTGTGTGTGTGTGTGTGTGTGTGTGTGTGTGTGTGTGTGTGTGTGTGTGTGTGTGTGTGTGTGTGTGTGTGTGTGTGTGTGTGTGTGTGTGTGTGTGTGTGTGTGTGTGTGTGTGTGTGTGTGTGTGTGTGTGTGTGTGTGTGTGTGTGTGTGTGTGTGTGTGTGTGTGTGTGTGTGTGTGTGTGTGTGTGTGTGTGTGTGTGTGTGTGTGTGTGTGTGTGTGTGTGTGTGTGTGTGTGTGTGTGTGTGTGTGTGTGTGTGTGTGTGTGTGTGAGCATGCGTAAGCTTTTATTTGTATGTGTTTTTGGATAAGCCCAGTGTGTTTGTCTTGCCATTACCTAGAGCAGTAGGCCACCCTTGGAAAAGTAGAGCGGCTGAAGTTCCCCAATTCACATAGCCCTGCTGTCCAGGACCGAAATGATTAGTGAAACTTTGATATTGCAGACGGCACAATCGTCGTTTTAATGGCGACAACAACAAAATGGTGATCATGTGAAAACAGTTTAGTGTGCGATTCAAAATGGCTTTACAAGTGCATGAAGATTGATGTGTGATAAGATAAAGACTCGAGGCCTTTGGAAGTGATGGATGAAAGAGATAGTAATGGGAGAAAAGTGCATGGCGAGTGGCTGCGGATAAGATTGCACAGGTCATGCAGTGTTTGAAGGAACACTAGAAGTGGCCTGCCCCTGATAACGAATTAGCGTTCGGATTAGATTTGAAACCAGAAGATTTTTGAGATTGAAATGTTGTTTATACAATTTAATTTTTTCAATATTTAACTTTGGTTGTTTTATGTTACGTCAGTTCATGTTATATTTCTGTTTTTTCACTCTTTAACTTGCACTGACGCTCAGCAAAAGCACTTCAACCATCTAAGTCTTCCACGCTTTAAACAACAGATCAACCTTTTCTCAACAACGATGATTTTAAATCAATCCAAATTAACCTTGTTAGTGGTTTCAATGAAGATAAAAATCAGTCATCCACTCAAGCAACCTTTGCTATATCACACGAAATTCAATTTTATTCTCAACACCACGGCCCCCTGCTGAGTCATTGTTCAGTAACCAGTGGACCTAATTACAACTCTGTGCTGTGCAACATTGCACACAGTGAGCAAAAATAACTACAACAAAGAATGAATTAAAAAGGTTTGGGCCGCATCAACACCACAGACCTGACCACTACCTGCACCATTTATAACCAAACGGTCTGGTTTATTCAGCATGTAATAAGAAACTGACCCAAACTCATAATATATTCAACGTATTTACTCTAGTCGAAATATTTTTAAAATTTTCAATTTCATTTCATATTTTTATTCAACAAAAAAACTGAGACATTTTAAATTTCAACTTTCAACTCTGTTCTACACGTTCCTTCCAACAAAATCAAAAGCCGAAATCGTTTCAGTTTCAAGTATTTAACTTCCATGTAGCTTTTTTGATTTGCAAATATTGCTCGCTTTCTAGAAGGTTGAACTATAGTGCATCGTCGCTTGCTCTGGTGCTTTACAAATAAGACCTCTTCTTCCTCAACCTCTGTTCGGATTCTTAATGAAATGTTAGTAAAAAAGCAAGTGAGAAAAAAACGAAAATTTCGCTTCAATGAACTTGCAACAAGGTGGATGTGATTGAGAACTCTAAGTGGCGAAATGAAAAAGAGTGGTGAAAGAAACTTTTCAAATGGAATATGTTGGAAAAATACACGAAAGAATAAGAAAAGTACTGAAAGAAAAAAAAGAAGAAAGTTGATTGTTCCAATGATCAGTTTTCGTGCACAAGCTAAAAAAAAAACAAAAAAACACAAATAAATAAAAAAATTGGAAAACATTATTAATATGTTTTCACTGACTGCATTTGAACAAAAGTTGATTGATTGCAAAGCAAAAAAATTCTCGAAAATATTCAGGTGTTGAAGTGCAGAAAAGTGTAAAAAAACTGAAAAAGTAAATAAATTATTTTTTTTGTATAATAAGCTCAGTAAGAGAATGAAAAAAAAAGAAAAGCGAATGGTGATTCAATTGATCTTCTTGCATCACCACGCTTACGTGCTTCATTCAGGTCTTTGTGAAATTCTAGCTTTCATTTTGGCACTAATGAAATTTTGTTATGGAGTGATAGTGTTTCAGAAACGATAGGGTGATGAAATGGTGGAAGGTCGAATGCAATGGTTGAAGTGGCAACTAGGGAGTGTTGGGAAGATAAGGTGTTGAAGAAAAAATTAAGGCAGATGAGAATGTAGAAGAGATTACAAAAGAACCCTGTTTGGCAGTGAGTGATGGCGCAGACTAAGTGTATCGATCTTTGTCTCTTTAAACTTTTAGACTGATCTTAAATTTATTTAATTTTTTTCACTTTAAAATTTAACGATAATGCTATTTTTAGTTTAAAATGAGTATGGCGTAATTCTAAAATAGAAGTAGTTGAAATTCAAAATATCAAATAGAGATGTAAGCCTCAAAAAATAACTTTGCTCGTTAAAATTTCAAAGTTTTGAAGGGTTGCCTTGATAATAATGACATTTTATGTTTGAAAAAAATGATCTCGATCATCAAGAAGGATGGACCAGCATGAATCATGCTTTCAAGTAATTTAGATTTTTTCTGAATTTTTGTATGAACTATTTTTTTGAAAAAAATTCAAAAACTTATTTTTTCAAAATGCTTATGCAAAACATTAGAAAATTATTTTTTGAACTTTAAAATTTTTCACAAAAAAATAGTTTCAGCAGCCACTTGAAAACATTTTCGAAAAAGTTTATAGAAAATTCTTAGAAAAAACAAGCTACGTAATTTTTGAAATGTTGAAAAAATAGTTGAAACACCAAAAAGGTTTAAAAGAATGCAGGAAGCGATATAACCAAATAAATGAATATTGGAAAAAAACAATAAATTATTATTCAAAACAAATAAATGCAACTTTTTAAACCAATCGTTAGTGGATAAATCATACAAAAGCCGTTTTTCGAGTTTTTATTGTCTATATCATCATGGGAAAAACTCTCAAACCACCGGCCACCTCTGAATGCGATTGTTCGGAGCAGATGGCGATGAGCTTGAATGAAAAATGAAGATTGTAGGAGGTGATGAGAGGAGTGGAGATAAAGAAGGATTAAACGTGAAAAGCTACCTATGTCCATTCAGTCTTAATTTTTCCTAATGGTGAAAAATGAAGGCGGAATATACTGAGTTATTGAAAAAAAAATCGGAATTTTCCAGTTAATTTATATGTTTACTTTTTTACTATTAACAGTGTCATATTTCATCGCTTTTCTGCCGCTTTTTTATTTTCCCATTGGAAGATTAAAGGTATCATGAGGGCTAATAAAGCGCCTTTTTGGTACGTTGGTGGAAGCTTACTTTTGTCTCACGTGCCGTCAAATGTCGCTTTTTTTTGTGATTTGTTTGAAAAAGCAGTAATGAGAAGCCTTGGCAACAATAAAACTCATGCACACCGGCATACGGCAAGACTTTAATCATGCATACGTAGGTTGTTATGGCAACGGAGGAACATTGATTGAATAGCAGATGCACTAGGCATCCTACCTTCTTCTATTTTAAAATCCTTTCTACCCATATCAACTATTAAAATCTTTCCTTCCTCACATCAACCATCGGAAGCCTCCCACTCACATCAACTTTAAAAACTCCACTCTTACATCCACCCTCAGCTTTTTCCCTGTTTACGTCCGCATTATTTTTTCCAGTTACACCCACTCTTGCTTTTTCCTCCCACTATTGACTATTCTTACACACCGAAAGAATCAATGTATTTTTCATAAATAAAACATTTTCACTCTTTCAGTAATTCATGTTCTTGGAAAATGCTTTTGTTCATTCAATTCGAAAGTTTTTTTATTATAATGGTATCGATGTTTTTGCGAGCTTTTTGTGTGTGTGTGCGTGTGTGTGTGTGTGTGTGTGTGTGCGTGCGTGTGTGTGTGTGTGTGCATGTGTGTGTGTGTGTGTGTGTTTGTGTGTGTGTGTGTGTGTGTGTGTGTGTGTGTGTGTGTGTGTGTGTGTGTGTGTGTGTGTGTGTGTATGTGTGTGTGTGCGTGAGTGTCTTTACTGTACGAAAATAACTAAGTTTTCTTTGATACTGGAGAAATCTCCAAACAACATTGCAAGTTTGAAAAAAAAATTGACTTTCAAACTGAAACTCGTTACTAATTATATATATTTTAAAATCACTTTTCACGCAAAGACAGGTCTCATTGTTGTCTCAGGCCCAATGTGGTTCTATGAACGGAAAGGGAACTTCAAGATTTCGAACAAATCAATAATTTCAAGCTCTTTTTTTTCACCATTCCTTTATTATGTGGCTTTCTGAAAAAGATTCTAGTTTGTAAAAAAAAACTATTTGATTTTTAAAAATTATTTTGAAAAATTTGATGTACATCCTAAAAGCAATTTCGACACTTAAAAAATTAATTTTTAATTCGGAAAATATTTTTCAAATTATTCGAGTTTTTCTAATTTATAAAGTGCTCCCATTTTCAATCAATCACGATTATGTGGTTTAATAAAAAATTTAAAGTACTATCATTCAATTTGAATTATTAAAGTGCATTAATCATGAAAACCTCAAGGATTAAAAACGAAAATTTTTGAAGCGCTTATTTTTGGAATTAATATAAAATGGAGCTTTTCTAGTAAAGCTAACCATAATATATGGGACTTCGTGAAGAGTTAATAAACTTGCGAATGATGGATGCGTGTGAAGATTAAGTGAGGTAGAGATTATCATCAGATTTGAAAAGATATTATTAAACGTACAAATATTTAAACCCCGATAAACTTTTATTGTTTTTATTTTCTGCTCAAATGTCGTTAGTTCATCAAATTACCCTTTTCATAATGTTTTTAAAACACACGCATGAACGCACATGAAAACCCATATAAACGCCATAACGCACACGCACACACACGCACACGCACGCACACACACACACACACACACACACACACACACACACACACACACACACACACACACACACACACACACACACACACACACACAACACACACACACACACACGCACACACTTACTCACGCACGCGAACACAATGACAGAAGCCAAATAACGCAAGGACGCATACAAATATGCAGTTAAAAAGTGAGCGACAGACTGAGGGCTGGGCAAGTCTGCGAGTCACCAAGTGGTGTCGGTGGCTCGCAATGGTCAGAAAATCGATGTCATCATGACGTTGTTATGATGACGTTGACGAGTCATTACACGTCACTGTGTTTTGTCTTTACTCTTTCTACTTTTTGTTTTCGTTGAGCACCAGCAGCGACGAGAGATGCTCCATTGTGTTGCAATCAACACCGTCCATCCCAGTTTGATGACGCGTGTCACGAAGATTAAAAGAAGTGACGTCATAAAACGTCACACACGCGCAAGGTCACATGGTTAAGAAGGCAGTCATGTGAGATGTTCAGAATTGAAAGGCGATTTTATAGCATCGAATGCATCTGTTCATGATGGGAGGATCCGAGCTGAAAGACTTGCCCGCCATGCTTCTCGCATTAATGAATAGTGCACAGCAATCAAACAAATTAAATTCCTTAGAAAGCTTCAAAGTGTTCATGGAGGTTTCGTATACATGTACCTTCAGAACAGGAATCTCAGGTTTAATTGTATGTGTGTGATGGAATTCATGAAATGTGATGTAAAACGGTGCATGGTGTTGCATGGTGCACGAGGAATGCAGCATGGTGCACGAGGAATTCAGCATGGTGCACGAGGAATGCAGCATGGTGCACGAGGAATTCAGCATGGTGCACGAGGAATGCAGCATGGTGCACGAGAAATTCAGCACGGTACACGAGGAATTCAGCATGGTGCACGAGGAATGCAGCGTGGTGGAAGCATTTGTGACATTATCTAGCTATTCTGGTCTGCAGCATTCGAAGCTTTCATTCGAAAAACCTTTTGCATAATTCCCAGCTAAACATTTTAAAAGATTTTGTGCCAAAAATATTTCTTGAGCTTAACGTGATTTAGTGGCGTTCATGACTCATACCTGCTTCTGTAGCTCGTAAGCCGATCTAACAAATCTAGTTTCAATATCGAATGCTCACCCACGCCGATCCATTATACCCTGCTATTGTTTCAACTTTATTTTTAGTTGCTCTATTTATTTAGCTTGAAAATTCTTCTTTTAGTGACATTTTCATCGAGAAAATGATTGGAAATGTTTTTGTAGAAAACAAATTTTGTTTTTCAGTAACTTTTTAACCTTTCTTTTATTTTTTCAAACAATGAAAACTGACTTAAAAATGTGAAAAGGTAGATTAAATCATTATCAACTCGTGCAAAAACAAGCTTTAAAAATTCTTTTTTTTTGAATGGCAAAAATGACGGATTAATTTGCAAAATATGAATAGTCCGGCCACTGATTTGAATGGATGATGGAGGGGCTCAAACAGAAATTTTTATGAATTTTCAAATAAGTTTGCGTGAAAGAGGATATAATAACGACTAATCACCTTGAAAATTTAAGAGAAAATAAATACTTGTGAAATATTAAATTTTGAAAGTACACTTTCTATCTTTTCATTTTAAATTTACTTAAAAGAAACTTTAGCTTTTTTTCGTTGAAAGTTTTAAATAACACTTGCCGGAACGAAACGTTTCGAAACACAGTGGCTTCACTAATTTCTAAAAATTTATTGTTTGTGTGAACAAGGGATCTGTCTTGCTGTCGTTACAGCACATCTCATTGGCCATCTTGATGCCTCATGTCAGAAGGGCATTGAAATAATGGACGCAATTAGAGGCGGACCTAATTTAATAAGAAGTATTTTCCAACCTTCAAAGCAAACATATCGATGAGTTATTGAAAACATAAAGAGTCCTCTTTATCTAGAAAAGTTAAGTCAGAGGTGATGGGGTAGTGATGGTGACGATGAAGATAATAATGAGAATGATGATGATGAGAATGGTGATGATGATGATGAGGATGATGATGATGATGATGATGATGATGATGATGATGATGATGGTGATGATGATGATGATGATGGTGATGATGATGATGATGATGATGATGATGATGATGATGATGGAGATGATGATGATGATGATGATGATGATGATGATGATGATGATGGAGATGATGATGATGATGATGATGATAATGATGATGATGATGATGATGATGATGATGATGATGATGATGATGATGATGATGATGATGATGATGATGATGGAGATGATGATGATGATGATGATGATAATGATGATGATGATGATGATGATGATGATGATGATGATGATGATGATGATGATGATGATGATGATGATGATGATGATGATGGAGTGGGGTGTGGAAGACAAACACTAGTTGTTCTTGCGATCATTACGCCGGCAAGGACTATAATGGAATTAGGGGAGGTTGTGATGATGGCAGTGGTGAATAAATAGAGGCTGTTTACACATTGCCGGTGCAAAATAATTAACTTTTTGAATTTAAGTAATTACTATCCTTTAGGTGACGCTAATAACGACGATGGTGATGACGATGATGATGCTGATGATGATGATGATGATGATGATGATGATGATGATGATGATGAGGATGATGATTGATGATAATAATGATGATGATGATGATGATGATGATGATGATGATGATGATGATGATGATGAGGATGATGATTGATGATAATAATGATGATGATGATGATGATGATGATGATGATGATGATGATGATGACGATTGATGATGATGATGATGATGATGGTGATGATGATGATGGTGATGATGATGATGATGATGAAGATGATAATGATGAGCTTGATGATGATGACTAGTGATGATGATGATGACGATGATGATGGTGATGATGATGGTGATGATGATGATGATGAAGATGATAATGATGAGCTTGATGATGATGAAGATTAAATGACAAAAGATTGATGATGATAACGATCTTAGTAATGGCTGCGCAAGAAGCGACTGGTGTTTATTGTATCTATAAATAATGCGCCTTTTATAGTCTGCAAGATCTTACAGAACTTCTACAAGTTGCAGACTTCATGTTTCATGGTGTTCTGATCTCATCAAGCGCCTCAACACCGCCCTTTAGTGCTAGCTTCACTTTTCCCCATGCTGCTCTCACCACCACCCGTATCACAGTCACCATCAATATCAATAATTCTAGCTATCACTTTCACTACCATCCTACCATCACTATCATCTTCACCATCACCACCCCATCATCATCACTACCTCATCATCATCACTACCCCATCATCATCCTTATCAGCATCGCTTCTCAAACCTTCAATTTGCCACTTAAGTGCTAATGGCATGCATTGGCCACAACATGTCCCAGGCCTTTTGTATGCTTATCAATTGCACACATATCTCAATAGCAACGTCAGCCCTTGCTAAAACTCATTCATTAGAACATAAAATTCAAACAATAATTTGTAAATTTTTTCTCGAAATAATTCATATAGATTTAGTTACATAAAAATCATTTTACATTTGGAAATGTTTTTTTCATCGTCAAGATTACTAAAGATAAACTGTTTCCAATTTGTAAACAACTCGACAGAACATTTTGATGGAAAATCTTTATAAGAAATCATTGATTCAGCTATACTGAAAATCCTATTGAGTACGTGATTGAATAACATTGCGGCAAAATGTAATTATTAAAAAAAAATATTTTTGCTAGAGATTCTTTAAGTGCTTGAAAAACTGGGTTATATCACGAAAAGTTTCCTTGAAGTCCAAATAAATACTTTTAATCTGAGACTTATTTTTTCATTCCGGTAGCGCTATTCGAAATCAGTGCAAAAAAACACAAAAACCATGGAAAGACCTAAACTTTTGGAAAACATTCAAGAAAAATGTCCAGCCATCGCCAGCAGAAAAATAAATTTAAAAAAGCGACCTTTCTAACCGCCACTTGAACACTACTACCATGATGGCTTCTTTATGCTCGCTCTGCTTCACAGGAAGAGAAAGGCGTAATGCGATAAGAGCCTCAATAGAGAAAGAAACTAGATTGCTTTGAAGGTCGTAAAAGACCGCACGCCACTACACACCTAAAGAGCTCCCTTCACGCCCTGCCGCTACCTTTCAAAAGAGGCGAGTTTCCTTGTTAAAATGTTCCTGCTTCGTGGAAGTGGTTTTCTTTAAAAAAATATTTAAAAAAAATTTTTCGAGCTTGGATCAACACAATGGCCGTAGAAGCAAAAATAAGATGCGCTGAAAAATGGAAGACCTCTTTGTAAACTGAAATTAGTGGATTCGCATCCGCAAACAATTTGATGTCACACCTTCAATCAAAAACTTCTTTTCAGTTTGGCGAATCAAAGTAAAAAAAAAAGGTTTGTTTTCGAACTCGAACAAAATAATTTATTCGCTTTGAAAAATATTGAAAACGAATTTCTTTTTTTTTCACCAAAAATAATAAAAAGTTAATTTTAATTTAATTTTCAAAATCGGAAAAATCTTGACTCAATAAGCAGCTATCAGCGCTCTAAATCTCTCTTATCTCAGCAAATTTCACTTGCGAGCTTGCTGCGTCGTCATCCTCGTTGTCTTCATCACAAGCACCATCAACGTCGTAACTCGCAAGACTATATTTTTTTATTTTTTCTTCATGAATTAATTTCATTTATTTTTTATACATTTTTTAAATAATTTCTAGCTGTTTCCATTAATTTTTTTTCATTTTTTTTCATTTTATTTTTATTTTCATTTTTCACTCCCAATCACTAGCAACCACATTTGGTGGAACGTTAAATCATTTTTTATTAAAAAATAGCTTTTAACACTAAATTGAACCACGCTACTGTTTCTCTTAACGTGCATATAAGTCAAAAAATAACAAAAGAAGAAAATACATTGAATCACACACACGCACAATCGAACATACGCATAATAAAAATCGCGCGAAAAAATAAAAACACACAAAAAATAATATGGGACCGCTGTATGATGCATTTGTTAAATAAAGTAGATAAAACTATACAAGCGAACTCAATCAATCGGCAGTAATGAAATAGCTGCTGAGAGATGCCAGCGTAACGAGAATTTATAAAAGAACGCAACGACGTTTAGATAAAGCAAGGCTTGATTGCAGATAAGAAAGAGGAGAAGGTCTGATGAAATGAAAGACGTTCGAGTGGCGTGTTCAAGTGGACTGAGTCGTGAAGATTTATTTCTCGAACAAAAAATTCAAACTTTGAACACACCGGGTGGAATGACCGAAAATCTTTCTGCGAAACAATAAATGTCTTCGGGAACGTTCAAAGAGAAATAAAAAAACATCGCTTTTGCTTCGGAGCAGTAATTTAGCATTGGAGGAATACTCGGGTTTCGGCGCCCTACTTCGTGAATTCCGACAAATGCGCAACTCATAATTGCAATTAACTTCAAGAAAACTATGAAAAATGAAATATTTTCAAAGCATTTAGAAGTTTTTCCGAGGTGAGTCTTTGAAACCTTTAGAAATTATAGTGGAATCTTATGATGAGAGAAATTTAAACTACGCTTTTATTCTAATTGAGTTCAAATTTTGACTTTAAACTTTTTTGAATCGTGCCTTAAGGTGCTTTCTTAAAAAGGCTTCTTCTTTGCTGTGATGTTCTTCTGCACCTCGTGTTTCACATGACAGCATTTAAAAAGGCGAAACATTAATAATACAAAGTGGATCAACCTTTCGTGAATCATATGCATGTTCCCATGCCTCGTGCCATTGTTTGCGGTCAAACAATGCCGCTCTCGTCACTCTCATAAGTAGCAATTTTTGATAATCTTTTGATAACTAGTAAAAGATTTAATTGATATGATTACGTGTCATATAACGTGAGAACGTAACGTCGTGAGAAACTCAAACTAATCTACTGGACGTCGCAGTTGCTCTTAAAACTTTATTGATTGAACAGTTCGCAGCAGAGAACTTGAAGAGTTTAATCAAGCTATGAAATTTTTTTTATAGATTTTATCAGATTAGTCGCCTGTTAATAAATTAGTTGGGTGTTATAAGCAGCAAATAAGTAAAAAGTAAAAGAAGGAGAAATTTTACAAAAAGATATTTCACAAAGTGCAATCTCAAGCGTGTCTCGTCATTATTCGTGACGGATCGATATTGTTGTGCGAGGCTGGTCATCATCGAATGCATTATTGCGCCCTTAATTACTATTGAAAAGGGATATTGGCTGTGTTCTAAATGAGAACTGATTAATTGATTGCAAGCAACTTTTTATCGATGTTTCTGCGTCATAATTTATGTCTTCGTTTGTGATTGGTCTTTTGTATTTATTTTTTAATTGCTTTCGGCCACTAAACTACACAGTAACCGTGGAGACTGTATCGACAACAATGTATGAAGCTTGGATGAGGATGTAATAAAAGCTCGAAATAGGAATCCAGACCACTTTATAGGTTTTATCTCGTCACAAAACTCACGTTAACGCAGTCTCGAACTTTCATATAGAAAGCACCAAAGCCACGCCGAAAGAAAATGGGAGTGGGTAGCGTGGCGGTGGTGAGAGTGACAGAAACTACGAACAGGTGCTCTCAATGCCAGTGTGTCATGACAGCTCATTATTAACTACAATCGCCCTCCAACCTGCCGCTCACAATAAAGGATTAACCATTGGGACCGCATTGATTTTTGATACCTTTTAGAAAGTCTATATTTTTAAAAGGTTTTGTTGTTTTGAATTACTTCAAAATAGATTTCCATTGACATGCTTCTTTTCATCTTTTGACCTAGATACAAAATTCTTAGTTTCGAGCTAGGAAAATCCGTTTTCCACTTTCAAACAATTATTTATTGACAAAGCTGAATGATATTTTTCACTGCTCAGACATAAATAATTTTTATCCTTGTCACTTCTGAATCACTAAAAGTGTCCAATTGAGATTGATTACACCAATATAGCATTTTATTTCCTAGCTCAACGAAGAAACTTAAGAAAAGAGTTTATCTTTTATTTATCATAATTTTTTTCTATTTTTAAAAATGTTGATTTATAATGCAAGAGCAGTCGATAATTTGTGGATGTTATAAAAAATGCCGAGGCGAACGATTGAATAAAATATTGACGTGTTGTGAAGAAAAGAGGAAATACAAAAACAACAAACAGTTTTAACTACTAATAAGTCCATAAAAGTTGAAAGGCTGACACATTAATTTATTTTCACTTTTGTTCGAAATTTTATTCCGTCGTAAAAGTTTTATTTCAGCTCGATTGAGTCAATAAATAATACGAAAAATTAATATAAACTTTTATGAGATATTAACTTGAATAAACTTTTCACAAAGTTCGTATGCCGCAGTGGTGGGAAGTGTGTCATCGTCTTACAAAGCCTCATTACTTTATGATAAGTCGAAATCTTCAGTCGAGCATAGCGACTGCTTCTATAATTACTTGTGATTGCTTTCATCATTATTAGTTATATCGAGTGTTCTTAACTGATTTTGTAGCTTTTATGACTTTATGACCATTGAAAAACAATTTCACAAAAAATCATTTTTTTTATATTTTTTCGAGTTGTGCAGACAAATTATATTTTTCCAGTTATTATTTTTTCATAACATCATAAAAAAATTTGTTGCATTTTTTATACACAAACTTTCAAAATGAACAGTGGCCTAGAAGCTCTCATGCCATTCTAACTACACGCCTCATTACGGTGTCTTGTTTAATTTATGACAAAAAGCAGGATATAAAAAGGTCAAGTAACCCGGGTCAAGTCAATCAGTCGATCTAATAAGGTCAAATTAAATGGGTCACCGCATAAGAGTCTTCCAAATCGAACAATCTCAATTTGCTCCAAACACCACAAAAACCTTCAGCTTTTTATGCTTATTCACGCAACTATCGAAGATTAACCTTCTTTGTGCTTGTGCGTGATTTTATTGACTTGAATTTTTTTTCGAAAGACTTTAACTTTATTTCTTCGAACCTGATATTTTTTATTTTCAGATAAAAGCGTTAATCTCGGACATCAAAGCAATAAAATGTAGACACACACAGACCTAAACAGACACGCAAAAACAAGCAAAGAAACACAAAAGCATGCAGACAAATGCAGAAACATACACGGATATACACAGACACAACCTTGCTTTGGTCTGGAGACGTCGACAGACATTTTGACCTCTGCAATCATCGATAAGAACACTGGCAAGTCTTCAAGCAGCTGTTGCACCTGTAGTAGTAGTAGTAGTGGTGGTGGTTGTGATGATGATGATGATGTTGATGATGATGATGATGATGATGTTGATGATGATGATGATGATGATGATGATGATGATGAGGAGGAGGAGGAGGATGAGGAGGAGGAGGATGATGATAATGATGATGATGGTGTTACTGACGATGAGGGGGGAGATTGGCTTTATCAAAAAGGTTGACGTAGGAGGGGGATTGTTAGAAGTGAAAGGGGAGTGAGTCGAAAACAAAATTCATAAGTGGTCAGAAGGATATTCTGAGGCCACCTGAGTGGTTGCATGCATTGAGGTTGCGGATATAACTTGCAAAAAAGTTGTAAAAAAAAGGTTCGGACAAAAATTTGAAAGTAACGAATGTTGAAAGATTCAGCGAGTTCCTTTGAAAACGCTAGAAATAAAGAAGCATGTTCAAAAAACACGGCCTTCCTTGTTGCGATGATAAGCATTCAATTAAGATAACTGAAATGAATAAAGCGATTTAGTGTCGTGGTGATGTCTCTCGTGAGTTCTAACAAATTTAGATAAAGGGGATTACACTTTTTAAAGTTTTAGCAATGGAGGACGTTAGAGGTTGTAAACCAAAAACAGTGTTTTGGTTGTTTCGAAGGATTTATTAAATGGCCTCAATGATGGATTGAAACGCTTCTTTAAAAAGGTAAAACAATGAACAAATGATGAAATGTTTGTGTGTAGGAGGCATTTTTGCGTTAACGACTGCAAAAATTTTCGGTTAATCCATTCTTTTCCTTCTGGCGTTTTTTTCTGTGTTCCAATAATGAAGCATTGAATCTTTAATGACTTCTCAACGCTGTGACATGCAGTTTGCGACTCTGATAAATACAAAACAAAAAGAATTACAGTCCTCTTAACCTCTGAAAGCTCACAGATATACTTGCTAAACAAGTTTAACAACTTCTCCTCCACGAAATAAACAAACGAGGTTTTTTCCATGTTGTTAAGCAAAGAAAATAAATCATAAAACGGCAGGTGATTGCTTCTGAGGCGTTTTTATACTCCTAATTCGTAGATAACACTCTATCAGGCCACAAAAAGCACATTTTAGTGACATATAAATAAACATTGTGGGGTTTCTTTATAGTGATCAACATAATGAACTCTGAAAATAAGTTTTATAAGTTACTTGTTTCTCAAAAACTACCAAGAAAACATCTCCATCTGACAAATTTACACTCCACGCAGGTAAAAATATTAATAACTAATTATCGACTGATTGATTTACACTAACAATATTATTTCATACAACAAAAATTACCATTTTCTTGCTAACAATAAAAATATCTATGTGTTTTACAGTACAATCAGAAGAATTCTGTTCAAAGCCAGACAATTCATCACAAAATTTTAGAACCTCTTTATAATTGGCTTTTGCTAGGAACAAAACATTAATTTGTTTCAGGGTTGGTGCCATAAATATAAAACACCAATAAATGAGAAGCAGGCAGTGACGTAGATAATCAGAGTTATTACTAACGTTTAGTTAATCTTAAAAGGTTCTCACAGTGCGAAATTATTTCAAACATAAAAAACAAGAACATATTTTATGCATCTGCGTGTTGCAAGGTAAGTTCGTCCTGGCACGAAAGGTTCATTTAATTCTTCAAAGTGCTAGCGATCTATTGAAACTTTATGGAATGATACTCGAGTTTGCAATCCTCTGTGACTTTTGCTCTTCTTTCCCTACTGCTTGTTCGCAGTCTTTTATTTAAGGCGAAACGCGATGTTCAAACATTAAAATTAAACGAAATTTCCGAGCTATAAAACCACTTCAGGACAGTTAATGGTCCGTTATAGATCAAATAAAATATGTACAAAAAAGAAAAATAAAAAGTCAATAAAACGCTTCGAGTGGTGAAAATGTTCTGAAATAAAATAAAAATAAATCAAATATTTGAATGTGCGCAACCGAAGTATTTATTCCAAAATTAAATTTGAATGAATTCAAATGCAAACAAACCTTAATAAAAAAACGTATAAATTACTTTAAAAATTGAATTTTTGAACTTTAAAGAGGTAGAAGGATCCGTGAATGGGGTGTGTGAGGCGTGCATGAGAGCACGCTAATCTGCGCAGGCACGCGATGTATGGGAGATTAATAATGAACGTCCGCATGGTCCACAACACGCTAGCCTCATTACTCTTTCGTGTTGTTACTTGAAACTCATCGATTTTTTCGAACATAAATAACAGTAAAAGTGCGGACGGATGCGTTGAAGTTGTAGTTTTGAAAAGTGTAAGTTCACATCTTTCCCATGATTTGATCGGTGCAAAGAATGTTCCGATGCATCTTGTGAAGTAACAACATGAATCGCATGGTCGATGAAAAAGCACGCTATTTGAGCATAAACATTTTTTTTTCAAAGATGAATCGACCTTGAACCGCGGGACGCTGTGCAAATTATAAAGCTCGAGCGAGTTAGCGATAAGAGTTATTAGGGACTTTTTTTTCAGCGGTGTGATAGGAAGTCCATGTCTTCCAACAGGCCTTAATTAAGAAAGTCAAGTTGATTCTGCAAGTTTGCTCAGCAAGCACAAACATTCTAAGGCAACTTATTTGTTTCTTGGCGTTGTATAAAATGAAAAGAAGATTGATAAGGCAGGAAGGAGAGATGAACGGAACGCTGACGAAAAAGAAACAAAACCACCGATTGCAAGCCGTGGAAGGAGATTTTGCTTCTCAGGGCTAGTTTTTTAACAACAAGCAATAAAGTGTCAGAGGAAACTCTTTCATGAATATTTATAACTCAGTGACTCTACGGGTCCACACAATTCTTGACTTTTTTCATCTTCAATCTAATCAAAATTTATCTTCTTTGAGTAACTTGTATGACGAATAAATTCCAATGATCAAATTATCCATAAATTATTCAATATGCCTTAGTCGGCTTTGAAAACGAACTGTATACGGTCTTTTGAGTCAATTAAGGAGCCTTTTAAGTGCAGTGGGGTTTCGAAAAATTCAGACATTGTTCAGAGAAAATTTTTCATTCAATGAGTGTGAATAGGGCTTCCTTTTCTTTGTGGAAAAGAATAAAATGTACACTGGTTGATTGAATATTTATGACAAAGACTGATAATAAGGCGATTGAAAGCGACTTTCGGAAAACCTGTAAACAACGCATAAAACGTAACGATTTCAACGAAGAAAAGTTTATAACCGAGTGCTAAAGCTGCTTTGACTTCAACTAATTGAAAGGCACCATTTTTTCCTTTCTGGGAGTACATAAAAGATAGCTATCTTATAACATGTATCAGAAACTATCGACGCAAATAATGACAAATCCAATTATCTTTTCAGTTTATGTTTTTCTTATTCAAAGCAGAAATACTTTTGAAATTTGGCATAATAAATCGAAATATGTTACAGTTAGAGATAAGATAGAAGACAAAAAGTTTTATCAAAAGAAAGCCTACATTCTACATACTCTTGTTTACATTCCTTCTACAAAAAACTTCACAACATTCATTGAAAGCAAGCGATAAAAAATCACATTTATTTGTGAGTGGAGGAGGCTGATGCAATACGGCTGCTTTTGTCGCTTTCAAGATTGCTTTCCATAATGTGTGGCTGCACAGACATGCATGAAGCCTGCATTATCTCCACACTCGTGCACTCATACATCCTTCTCGTTCCTCTTTTCATTCGGCCTTCCGCCTTTCCAATTTATTTCTCCCATCAATTCATTTTTCACTTTTGTGTAAAATTAAAACTTTTAATTCGTTAATTTAGTCAAGAATTTTCGCCCTTTTTGTTCTTTACTTTTCTCTTCTCACTACCCATCCACCCATTCATAAATCAGGGCCTAGAGTACAGCTGGAGATGCATGGTTTTAATTATTAGGCTAGCAAATATATGCAATAACGCATGTAGCCAATTATGCAGCAATATATGGGAGTATTGAAGGCGATAATAAAATACAATAACAAATTGTGTGATTTTAAAACGTAAATGACACGTTAATAGGCAGACAAGCTCGATGAGAAAAATGTTTGACGTGTTTCAAGTTGTGGGTTATTTTCCTGAAACCTAAATAATTCTCATGTACCAAAACCTGCATCTGAAAAAAAAATTCACATTACTTTTTGGTACATGTCAAAAAAATAAATAGAATCTTTTTGTCGGTAGTTCAAAACATTCATGAGTTTTCTTTTGAGAACCCAAAGACATAAATTCTAATAATTTTCCAGAACTTACATATGAGGGAGTCTTTCAACTTCCAAACCAAGCATCAATTCAATTATCAGAATGCCACAGATAAAATGATTTACAAATATTAGATCAAAGCCCCTATCCTCGTCCACCTCTGCAATTATCTACTACCTTAAAATCTTTTCGTTGAATGTTTCAATATGCGATACAATGAATTCAAAAGACGGGACTCATTTATTACTGAAAAAATAAAACTACTTATAAAGAGGAAAGGCAAAAACTAGTTAAGACATCAACCGTTGTGAGCTCTGGAACAAACTATAAATTTGTCCTTCGATAAGAGGTTGAAAGCGGGTAGTGTGGTTTGAGAAGATTAGTAAAAATTAATTTCACAATAAATCACAGTTTTAACTTCCGCAATGGGTATTCAATTTAAATTTCTCTTCATCGAAGGATCTTAGAGCCTCAGCTTTTTGGCCTTTTATGAAAAATTTTCCAATGCGATGAAAAATGCACAAAAGCCGAATAATCAGCAACATAGCCACAAAAGTAATGAGAAAGATGAAATGTTGAGTTTCGCGGTGTGAACAAGGGACCTCAGGAAGAGGCAGGTGAGATTGATGGATGCACAAGGGCAACACGCCCAGCATCAGGATCGAGCCAACACCAGCACGTGCAGACATCTTTATCTTTTGCCAAAACCTTTCGAAAAAAGTGTCTTTTTGCAGGTTTTTTATTGAATGTGTGTGTGTTTGTGTGTGTGTGTGTGTGTGTGTGTGTGTGTGTGTGTGTGTGTGTGTGTGTGTGTGTGTGTGTGTGTGTGTGTGTGTGTGTGTGTGTGTGTGTGTGTTTGTGTGCGCGTGTATACATAAGTTTTGTTTTTTGCTCATGTACTTGTGTGTTTGTTCTTTTTTTGTTCTTTTATTTGCAATCGTTTTGCAGTTTGCCTCTTGTAACTGTAATTTATGTCATTTTTAGTAACTTTAAAAGCTGTTTTGGGAGTAACAATTGTCTTCAATAAAATGCTCAAACTCATTTAGAAAAATATAAAATCATCATCTTCAAACTTCCATCCTAGATTCCTTCCTGCTTTGTTTTACGTTTTCAGCTTGAATTTTATTATAATTTTTCATCTGAAAGTCTAGCGAAACCTTCTTAATTCGACATAAAGGAACTTCATTAAATTTTAATGGTCGTTAAAACCACAGACAATTCTTGGCCATGTCACTTGCTTCAGTCTTTGCTTCATTCTAAATTCACAATTTTGACATTTTAGAAAAAATAACGAAGCAAATGATAGGCCTTCTCAGCCTCATGGCCCTCATATTGGTAAGTACTTGCACCATTAGGGATCTTTGGCTTATACCTGTGTCATTAAGTAAATTTAATTTTGTTTGGCTTAAATTAAACGTGAGATTTACTTTTGCTTTTCGCTCAAGCTTGAACTTGTAATCCAAGCTGGACAGCCTTCAAGTGTATGATTAAAATAAAATTAATGATTCAGCAATATAAAACCGCTCCAAACGTCTTCTTTCAAGCGAGCTTCATGGGTTATGATGGTTTTTTATGAATAAGAACCGAAAAAAATATCAACTTTTTGTTTCAAAAATCGGGAAAAGAAAGGTTCAATGCAGCAACTCACAAACGAAGTACCAAAAGATGACAATAGAAGAAATACAAAGAAGACATAAAACAAGAAATGTCATCCTTTGATTCTTGTTTATAAGAATTTTATTGTCAAGGCACAATGAACACTCCAGTTTATCAAGCATATATGCTGAGAAGACTTTAATGTATTGGTGCATAAACTTGTTTCTATAGTAGGATTTAGTTTGGTTGTAAATGAATGCGCGAAGCGACTTTCAAGGCAAAGATATCTTTTCGTTTTACTTCGTTTTAAACATCCTAATCTGACAGCTACGGTTCGAACGCTAATCATTAAAGAAATTACAATGTTTTCGAGGGGCCATTTAGAGTTTGTTATGCTGAAGGCAATTGGAAGGTTGTTTTTGTTGTGAAGATTGAATCGATCATGGTGAGACAAGTGGGAGAAGAATAAAAGGCATCCTCCTGTTTTATAATTCTCATCAATAAAGATCGTGTTGTACGTTTCCAGGTTGAACTATCAAAATAAAAAGTGATTTTCAAATATGAGTAAAATAAACCGAAAAATCTAAAATTCAAGTATTTTCTTCGTTATCGTCTTACAAACAAAATGTTAAATCAAGCCCGTTAGAGGTTTGTTTGTTTGAACATTATGTAACGGCTCAGACATGCTTGAAGTTTCAGTGGTGTTATAATTAACAAATGCGGCTTCATAGTGTGCACAGAGATCTTGTTGAGCGCCACTTACCCCTTCAGCACTGAATAATATTTTATACATAGCATAACAAAAGAATTTTCAAAAATTGATCCAAATTTGAAAAATTATTTTATTTCATCAGCTTTTTTTTTAAACCGTTCTGAAACAAAATAGCATTAAAAAAACAAAAAACATCGGTGTTTTTTGGGTCTCTCGTTTCAGAAGTCTGTACTGCGCAATACTAGGAAGAAAGCCTAATCAGTTTCCTGAAAATTCTTCACCAGAATACCTTTCCAAATAAAGACTCAATGTGTTTCTTTCACCTAATCTGCAAAACCTGTTTGCAAAACTTGTTTGCAATCCAAATTAACGTCTGAAAATCAATCCAGAATAAATTGTTGCTTCTTTTCCATAATTAATACTTTATTAAAAGCTGTTTCCTCTCATTTAAAAAATAAATTTTTAAAATTTTTTTAAAGTTTAAAATATCAAAACTTCATAAAAATAATTGTGTTTCAATGAAAATTTTCTGTTAAGAAATCTGACGTATTTATTATGCATTATAACAATTCTCGTGGGCTTATATCAGCGGCACCATTCTCCAAGGATCATATTAAAAATGGGTTCAAATTGTTATTTTTGTCCGTCAAGAAATTGTATTCGCCAAATAGTTTTATGATTGAACGAGAGAAAACAAAAAAATCTGAAATAATTTTCCGAAATACATACACAGAATAACTTTCACGTAGCTGAAATGCCAAGATAAGGAATTATACTTCGAGACGTGTATGAAAAACGGCAAGAAAGGCCGAATGGAAATTATATCGTAACTCAAACATCCCTTCATAGTGCTACCCCTCGGTTACTCACTACAATAACAAGGGTAAGCTTTCATTTAAAAGTGCATTTTTCAAAAGCTTTAAAGCGGCTGATGCAGGTTGTTTTCATTAAAAACGAACAAAACAATTGACTTTTTTATTTATTTATTTATTTTATTTATTGCAAATTTAATAATTTGAAGGTACATTACAGCTTTGTGTAATAAGTGCATTGAAACGACAAAGAAATAGACAAATGAGCATGCTTTGTTCGAAAGGAGAACAAAGCCGCCTGAAACGGATAAAAAAATTAAAAAATAACGAAAAATGAAAAGCTTCGGTGTGAAATATCTTGAAGAAGTAAGAGGAAATGAAGAGAAAAAAAAACATAAGCTGAAGCAGAGATTAAAAAATGAAACACAAAAGAAGATTACTTAAGGCGACAAGCAAGAGAAAACATGGAGACAAGAAGAAGAAGGGAGGAATACAAAGAGAGGGACATTAAAACCAGGCAAGCGTATCCAATGCAATGAAGCAGCTTAAACAACGCGTGACAACGCCAAATGACATTATTAGGCCGGCAGCATCATCATCACAACTACTTCTTCGTCGTCGTCCTTCTCATTTTTCCTCCCGAGCTCCTTTGCCAGATAACACACATAGTGGGATTTAGCTTTATTTGACTTTATCATCAACATCAAACTGGCATCAAGCTCTAAAAAGGCCTGCTAGTTCAGAAATTATTTCAAAATTTCGAAAAAGAAAATTCAAGGGAAACTACAAAAAAACGGAAACTACAACAAAGTTGTATTCCACAAACTACAGATTATCGGCAACATTCGCTTCATAACAGCCCTATTACAACATCATCATACGTCGCTATAGAAACAGGGTAATAAATCTTCCAGTATGATCTTCATCGTCGTTAGTCTTTTGTATGACAAAATAATTAATTTGCATGTTCAATTAGTCTGTAAAGACGCAACAAGACTAGGAGTAACTCGGAGCTTAAAAGAAAATTGTTTAATTTTCAAAAATAAAAATAAAAATTTTACAAAAGATGAAAACTCTACAAAAGATGAACATTCTACAAAAGACGAACACTCTACAAAAGATGTACTTTTCGCCGACGATGCAGGCGTGTATGCAACCACAGTTCTTGCAGTGAACTTCATCTACATCATTAAGTTAACAAGCTTGTGTATGTTATCATTATCCTCCAGCAAACACTTGTTAAATAGTTTACTTCTTTGAGTGTGGGCAAGTGACAATCGTTACTTCGTTACATTTCGCTTGTGGTAAAAAAATTCAAAAGTAAAAAGAAAGTTTTCGCTGTTAACCTTTACTTTCAAAAGATGATGTTGTTTAAAGGGTCATTTCGAAAGGTACGTACTTTGTTGAAAGTATTGAGCTCTGAAGAAGAAGGCAGCAAAAAACACTAAAGTAGAAAAGAACTGAAAGATTTCATATTTGACTGCGGTTGTGACTGATAAGGTCTTTTATTTGAAGATATTTATTAGGCAGGCTGTTGATACTAGTTACAACCCCTTGTTTATGTGCCTCACTTTATTTCCTTCGCAGAAAGTTGCAACAAAAAAAGATATTGAAAGGAAATATACCTACTTACATAAATTATAATAATCCAAAAACGAGGAATATTAATTGCATCGTTACTTTATTCTATTTCCTATAATAATGGATCTATAAGTGCTTTTCATAAAATTTATTTTTCTTTTCTGTTTTAACCTCCATTAACACACGCATTCAAGCTCAGGAGCATACGCAGACACACGGGAACACAGACAAACAAGCAGGCATACTCAGACAAACACTTTCTTAACACGATAAAGAGTTTCAAATGCTCGCATGTAAATATTCCAAAATTCAACCAAAGATGAAATCAAATTAGTATGTGCGTCAATTGAAAAAGTTTTCGAGAAAAACTGCAAATGCAGTGTAAAAACCTTCCTTCAGGCAAAGTTCGTTTTGAAGAGGCTTAAAATTTATTTAACAATGAAAGTTTATAGTTTTGTTATAAAGGCACCATTCGAACGTTTTCAACGAGTTTCTAAACTCTAGCCGAGATATCTAGCATATCAATTTAAAGAGCATACGGGCCAAAGTAGACGCGACTTCTTTGTTGTTTTTGAGGCGTTTTGAAGGCACAAAGATATCTCAGAATTAAGATATCCGTACCTCTAATGGAGCTGCTTTGAAGAAGTTATTGAGTACAAGCACGTGTGGGCCATAATAGGGAAGGTTCCGAGTTTTGAGAAGACTGTCCCAAAGATGCACCATCACTCATGCAGACGCACTCCCACTGCAGTTGTAACTTAATGGTACTATTTATTTGTGAGTGTGTTTGTGTGTGTGTTTGTGTGTGTGTGTGTGTGTGTGTGTGTGTGTTTGTGTGTGTGTGTTTGTGTGTGTGTGTGTGTGTGTGTGTGTGTGTGTGTGTGTGTGTGTGTGTGTGTGTGTGTGTTTGTGTGTATGTGCGCTTGTGTGATGCAGCATGACAAACTGAATCTCTAATTAGTACATGATGCATTGTCACTCATACGAGGAGACCACTGCGAGGGCATGATGAAGATTTTGTTTGATATAGTTGTTTTTTGCGATACTAATATTATTTTTATTATTTTTATGATTATTTATTAGCTTAATCATTTTCTTTCATGCTCGAGAATATGATAGATTCGACTCGTGAAATAGATCTGGCTATGGTTTCATTAGCGTGGTTTCCTTGATGACGATTTTTCAACAAAACCACCAGCGTCTTCCTTGTCAGACACCATTCAATTAATTGGCACAAGAGCTTTCCAACAGCACCACCAAGTAATCAAGTGGATTCCTCCCACAAAGCAATTCAATTAGATTGCCATTAGTCACCATGGCGAGTAGCACAAACGTTACGAAGCAGCGGCACTATCGGAATGAGACACTCCACTGCACGCGCCATCGAATAAATTTTTGAAACTTTTATCATTCTTCCCTCCACTTTGTAGTGTTAAAACGCACAAGGATTTACTTCAGTGATTATGTATGCTTTTATTCTTGTGATAGACACATGATGGTGGTGGTGCTTACATGTCAGAACAAGCAAACGCAATCTGAACTTATAAATTTGCAGAGCGGTTATTTATGAAATTCATGAATAAAATCAAACTAAACGAGTCTCATTCTTCGAGAAATTATCAAGCTTTTTTTTTATTTTCAAGATAAAAACTCTATTTAAGCTTCTTTTTTTTGAAAGTTTGTTGTTTGTATGACACAAAATATTTCAATGGACCTGCTTGTGATGTTCGACGGCGGTAGCAGGCGAGTTCCAAGCACAAACGGCTCAAAATGTACGCCGCACAGGAATTGATTTTACACTTGGACGCTATTAACGCCTGTCAATGAGTAGATTTCAGCCTTTGCTTCGAATATTAAAACAATTTTTATTTATTATTTCAGATGAGGTTTTTTGAAATTATTCAATAAATTGTTTTTTGTGGAAAAGTACTTACATTTTCAATTAATTATTTGATAGGCTGAAAAAGGTTGTTGAACCGTGTTGTATTCCAAATGTTTGTAGTGATGAGGCATTGTGCTTAAAATTACCGAGCCTATATCGACGCGTTTTCGTGAATTTTAAACTTTCATTGTTTAGAAGTAAACAATGAATAATTTAAGAATTTCGAAAAAAAAGAAGGTAATCGGGTTTTGGTGATTTACAACTTTTCTCTCGAAAAGTTCATACGCTTTTGTTCAACATTTTGAAGTTTATTTTGAAAGGGGTATAAAGTCCAATTAAATTGAATGAATTTTTGCTTAATTTTTTTATCGCATCATTTTATTTAAAGTTTGATGAGTATTATTTGAATTGAAGATCTTCATTACAGAACTTTCAAAAAACTTTTGAATTTGAAAAAAGTTTTTTTGAATGGTAAATATTAATTTTATGAGCTTCAGAGTTGCAAACAACGAAAACGTACCAAAAGTACTGAAAATTCAAAAACCTTTTGCAAAATCAAGTAAAAACAGTTTTAAAAAAAGTTGATCAAAAGTGAATACGGCACGAAGATGAAGAATAGACTTCTCAAAAAAACACACGACATGAAAGGAATACAAAAGGCGAAAAAACGTTTCACAATTGATTTTAATACGCCAAAAGACGCCTCGAACAAATTCTCGTCGGTGTGCCGTGCCTGAAACGGCATTTCATGCCAGCAGCATCATACGCTTGTAAAAGGTGGTTGAATTAGAGGATTCCATCGGAATGCCACACCTTGTGAATAGGTGAATACGTGCACTAAGGTAACAATAACACGTGTATAAGGTAAAAACGGTGTTTGTCGGACTGGGTGTTGAGAAGGAATGTGTTGGAAACATCTCTGACATGTATGTTGATTTTGAAGTCGACAAAGTGAAGACTGAAAGGATCTCTCAAGGGGTAGGGTGCTAATGACGCCTCCGAATGTGTCTTCCATTAAATCTCTATTCAAAATCAAACCTTTGAATGCCTTTTAGAAAGGCTGATGTTGCAAACAAAAGAAATAAGGAAGATTGAAGAAAGAAATAGGCGGCAGTGTTAACAAACCTTCAAACAAATGTTCTCGCTTGTACTCATGGATTGATCCAATAAAACATACCCTCACACTTTCAGACATTAAATGCACATACACACATACGTACAAATGTACAGTGTGAACTTTCATATACTTATATGATCGCATTTGATTATGTGTAAATTCAGTTACATATTTATCCTAGTGTAATGCTTGATGGTTGAAATACATTGTGAGCCGGAATGAATCATCACTTGAAGGAGTAAGTTACAATGAGATGAAATGGTTCGCTTCTGATGCAATCATTTCAATTGTTGGCAGCTGAGAAGGCGGGAGAGATAAGATGTTTTCATGTTCTTGTGAACATATGCTCTTTGCAAGAATTGAAAGTGAACAGCTCAATAAATATTTTCGGTGTTTGTGCTGAAATATATGCCTTTCATGGTGCCGCCATGGAAGTGGAATGATTGAAGACTGAAGAGACTTTTGGACCAGTCCTCGATCTTTCTTGTCGTTTTTAAATTAAAAAACGTGCAAAAGAACGTATATGAAATTTAATTATGAGTGTTGCTAGTGTGTAAACTTAAACGAAATGTTACTTTTGTGAGCGAACTTCTGTCATTTAGTCTCCCTTCGTGCCCTCCTTCAATTACATGCGCACTCGTTAAATCGACTTTTGATGACCTTTCAGCTTCCACAGTTTTTATGCCACTGCTTGATTTCATAATATTTGCGCATATTACTTTTGGTATAAAGTCGTTAACGAAGACTATAACGTTATCATGATTTCTATTCACGCATGTAATGCACTTTCACGAAAAATAACACATTGCTATAAAAATCAACGTGGAAGGAAGGCTTTTCATAAGACTTAGATCTTCATGACATTAAAAAAACATTAGGAGAGCAAAGTGGGAATTTATAACTGAGGATTCAACGAGAACACCTGCAGGTCTCGAGAGGCGTGAGTGAGAGGAACTAAAAGGGCCGTATGACAATCACAGTTTGAAGCGATCGGTGGATGGTACGTGTTATGAAGCCTGCTTTGAGGGTACTTTTTATTGGCGTAGCGTTCACATTTCTGAAACACATCATGAAACAGATCCGGCATGTCGGTGCAGCGTGGTAACAACTAATTTTGTTATAAAGTGTTGATGTAAAAAACATCTCCGAAATGGGAAATAACGAACACTCGATTGCACGCGTATTAGCTTCCACTACAGGCTGGCATTTATTTATGGTGTTAATGGTGCCTCGAGATAATGACTCTGATGGAAGTTCTGCTGGTGATGTTGGCGACGAGCCGACAGTGCCTGCTGATAACCCCATTGTTGAGCTCTCAAAACAAGCGACAGATTTTAGTGTAGAATTAATATAAGGCTGTTTAAAAAGGGGTTAAAAGTGAAATTGAAATTGCGAAAAGTCTTAAAAGTTTGGTGTCATGCAAGGTTGCTATCATTCACGCCAAGCCAAATTGATCTTTCAAAGTGATTGGTTGTCAATTCGCGGGAGGGAGTCTCGTTCAGAGCCAGCCCATCCACTATCTTTATTAATAACTTTGTCTGGCGTAATTAATGTACCTCTTCGATGCTTGTACAATGTGATTTTTGGCATCCTTTTTTGCTTGATTAATATTGCATGAGTGGGTTCTGGCTGTTGTCAATTGAGCCCGTAGAACACCAGAGTAGTAATGAGACTCTTTCAAAAAAACTTAACACTTTTAATGTTTTTAAAACACTTAACCAAAAACCAAACGGAATAGTTGAAATTAACGCGATCAAAGTAAATTTTTGAAAAGCTTATTCTGGAAAATTCAATTAGAAAAATAAGCACAACAAAACAGAGTAATAGAAAAAATAACAATATATGCCTGGGTTTGCTTCAATAGACAATACAAAAAAACCTACGACATGAGTGGTTTATATTCTGACAAAACACCAAAACGTCATTAAATGGATTTTTATAGTTATATAGAAGCTTTTCATCGGTTTTTTTCAAAATAGATTTTTGTTCATCTATACAGTATCGAGCATTAATTTGGCATGGGAAGACTTTGGTGTTCAGTAATCTAATTCAAAATATTGAATCATTCTTCCATCAAAAGGCCAGATACGATTTAAGAGTCCTTTGAACATAAACGACGTCGAAGCGAAATGGTAGACAAGTTTAAATGAAAAAAGACTGCTCCATCAGTCACTCACTTGTGAAGAATTCGGATGAGTGAAAGGCAATTATAAGACGGTAAGCTTGAAGAGTGAGGTTGTTGTTGTTGCGAGGTTTTTTGCGTCTGTTGTGAATTGTTCAACCTCTGTGATGATCTCAAAAGCTAGCGTTGATTATTGAGGTATGTTGGGGTTTTATCAACTTGACGAGGTGTTTTACCCTCGATTGGAAAACAGAATTTTCTGAATTAGTTGCACACCTCAACCGGTTGTAAAAGGATTTTGGCAAGGTCTTGGATTTTATGAGAGGTTTTAATATTGATTTCAGAGTCTACCAATTAAGCAAACTGCATGCTGCAGACACACACACATAGAACATCTCAAAACAACTCGTCCAAATTGTTCAGAATTTCCAATGGAATAAACCTTGGTGCGGTTTTTGTTCAAGACTTCAAAGCGATAAAACTATCTGGTTTCAAACAGCGATAACAGAAACTATGCAGTTTGTAGAAGAAATGAAAATTTACTTTTTGAAAATTAGCACAACCGGCGCAAGGAAGGAACACACTGAATGCGGGGAGAGCTTCGCTAGCATGATTTTATCTTCTTTATTTATACTCAAGAAACACACATACACACACACACACATCTATAACAAATATATATGAATTCAAACATACAGGATTAATCATTCATCCTTACGTTTATACTAGCAGCAGATTTCATATCGGAGAAGGGATTTTATGAGAATATATAGCAAACAAGGCCTCAGCATATAAAGGATGTATGTGAGCGCGATAGAATGAAGGCACTTTTATAGCATTTTAATGAAAATGTTGCCTCGATTGAGCTAATCAGGTTAATCAATGCTGTGAGTATACCCTAATTTGATAATTGCAATCATTTCAAATATAATTATCAGCGTGAGTGCAAGGGGGTGAGTTACCCTTGAGTGCACGTGATGATTGCAACTTGTGAGGTGCCTTGATCCTCCTTCATATTGTTGTTCTCCTGTAATTGCTATAATGCGTCAAATCGCTTGATTCATAAAAATATATTTTTTTAAGATTCGATTGCACATTATATTGACAAGTATTGTGTTACAGAAAGTTACAATAAATCCGAAGCCCGAGGCACACAGATTAATAATGGAGGAAACATTTAAAAGGCATAAAATTCCTTATTGACTATGAAAATCAAATATTAAAAGGCAGTTAATGATGCGCAGTAACTTTTCTACTTTGGCATCCTTATAATTTCATCTCGCTTCACCTTTCCACCAACCACTTCTAGCTCATTCGATAACCTTTAAATGCGTATTCAAATAGTTTTTCCAGCAGTAAATGCTCAAAGATATTGCAAGACGATAAGAGCTTCTGGAATTGAAGCATTTCTATACTCCTGACCTCATGCTCAACTCGTAAAAAAAACCTTTCACGTGCCATTCTGTGACGCTAAGCCTTACAGAGATTTCTAATTTTCAACCGGTTTTATAACACTAAACAATTATTCTCAACATAAACCTTTAGCCGTATTTATTACAAAAGACTCCATGGAATTCTTCGAGTCTTACACCATAGCCTTGCGACGGGTCAAATGAAGTGGTAATTGAGAGAGTGTGATGAATTCTGTGAGACACTTTTTCTTGAAATTTTGAAAAGCCTCAAGTTTTCAGTTGTTGTGGATGCGGTATAAGGTTAAATAAATTTCGTCTTTTATGTTTTTCTGAAAAGATTTGTGAAATATGCCCATTAGGCACCACGTGCGTGCTGCGTACTCGCACCTTAATGCCATAATTAATCTAATCTTTCGCATTGCTTATTCTCTGACATGTTTTTTTCAATAATTTCTTCTATTTTCTAAATATTAATTTTTCAGAAAAATACTACACAAAATATCAATTTTTACTGCGGTCTTTTTAATTTAATTTTTTTAAAACTTTTACTAAGTAATGTGTAAATGTTAAAAAAAAATTCTAAAAAACTGACCTGATTAATGAAATAAAAAGTAGGTGGATGAATGAGTGATTAGAAACAGGAGTGCCGTTAGAGAGATAAGATGATGACTGTGGGAGGGGCCGAAATAGATGGAAGATTAGGAAAGAAATGTCATTAAGGATCGGTTGCCTGCTGATACACCACCTGCCTTCAACACAACCACGCCACACTACGAACTTTCGAAGTAGTTGTAGGTTATATAAATTATCTTTGAAATTTCAAGATTTCTTGAAAATCTGATGCTGTGGTCGTTCGGTTTTCAATGAAACTACACAGCGTTAAATTGATACATTCCGCACTCAAACCATTTTTGTTCTCATCCTGTATCTTCCTCATCTTTTCAATTGCTTCCTCTTGTTATAAATTCACAAACCTGTCTACAAAATTATTTATAGACTTTTTTTTACCACAAGAGTCTCGAAGCTCGAAATCTTTTCCTCTTTCGAAACCTTTCTCGCATTATTTTTCGCAAAGTTTAAACTTTCTTTTCGCTACTCACGAAAGCATATGTGAAATGAAGACATTAAAAAATTTCGACGTGTTTTAATGCGTTTTTCCAAAGCAGGTTACACCGCGTGACAACCACAAGATTTATTACTAACGCCATTTCCTGTAACTCTGCCGCACCAAATATCGAAGTATTGTCGATCGAATGGGTTCCAGCCACTATCAAACCCACAAATTTTTGCCCAGGTGATACCACAATAGCGGAGTTGAAAAATATCGAAAAAAAAGTCTCGAAAAATGTGGAATTAAACAAACAAGGCGAAGAAGAGTGAAGTTTTCAGCGAAAGCATGCATACACAAGCGCGTGAGGGGATGACAAGGAATTATGAACATTTGGAACAAAACAAACATTGCTGTGTACGTTAGCTTGATGGCCGAACAACCAAAACAAACAATACCACGTACAATCGCTGAGAGCGATGGCTTAGGATGCCTGCGAAGATGTCTGCGTAGATGCTTGCGTAGATGTTTGCGTAGATGCTTTGATAGCGTACGTAGGTGTTTTATGTGTTTTGGTAGGCGTTGGTGTATGTATGAATGGTGTTTTGTGACCTTTTGTTCTGCGCAGTGTCTACGTGATCTTAACGTTGCTCTGGTGGTCCCAACGCCAAAGTATGTTTTGAAGCACCTTAGAAGACCTCGCAACCTCTTCGATACAGACAGCCTGGAGTTGCCATGAATTGCTTGAACCTTTCCAACTGCATGTGCTAGGTGTGTTGATATATGCCCTTAGCTTTGGATGCAAGACTTGGTTATTGGTTAGTTGCCATGGCTGTGTGTGTCAATTAGTACGTGAAGAAAGAATGGTTTGTGTGTGTGTGTGTGTGTGTGTGTGTGTGTGTGTGTTGTGTGTGTGTGTGTGTGTGTGTGTGTGTGTGTGTGTGTGTGTGTGTGTGTGTGTGTGTGTGTGTGTGTGTTTGTGTGTGTGTGTTGTTGTGTGTGTGTGTGTGTGTGTGTGTGTGTGTGTGTGTGTGTGTGTGTGTGTGTGTGTGTGTGTGTGTGTGTGTGTGTGTGTGTGTGTGTGTGTGTGTGTGTGTGTGTGTGTGTGTGTGTGTGTGTGTGTGTGTGCGTGTGTGTGTGTGTGCGTGCGTGTGTGTAAAGATGTATATTAAAGAGTTAAATATGTATGTGTGAGGTCACTTTGAGTGAGTTTGAAAGCTTGAAGGCTTTTGGCAGCTTGTTAGCGTTTTAATGCAGATGTCTTGGTATAAACTATTTCGAAGGAATCCAAACTTTTATTATACACATATAAATGAGTTGTGTTAATGGGAATTTTTAGGCTTAGTCGCTTGGACGAGCTAGGATGAAAATCTTAGGTTGTATCGGTTGCTACCCCATAAGGCGCAGTTATTCCCACAAATAATGAAATGTTAGGTATAATGACGTATAAAGGAATGAAACTACAAGCGCTAACTCTCGCTGTTATTATGATCAACATTAAAACTGAAACCATCAAAACAAAAGCACATTTTTTTTTTTAATCCTGTTTCTGCTTCTTTCAAATTATCACTTTTTCATGCCCTACTCTCTCGGTTACTCCGCCCTTCCTTTTCCACCGACAGCACTCCTAGGTACAATAAACTAATGAATTCCATAAAACAGCTTTAAAGAGTGTTGGATACAAAGATTTTATAGCGCAGACTTGCTCACAGACACTTTCCTTCCCTCGGGACATGCTCCTATCCTGCCACCCAGAAAGCACGCCACAAGACGAGGCGGATGTAAGGGCAGCAGTTAAGCGAGTCTCAAGCGCCATTGAACGAGCCACTAAAATGAAGAATCCCTCATAAATGAGGCCTTAAATGTCAAAATAAAAAGTCTTCAAGTAGAAATAAACAAAATCATCTGAATCGCGTTTGCGCCACGTGTAAGACGAATGTTTTTCCCGCAACTTTCAACCTTCATTTCACAAAATCTGCAGTCAAAAATTGGAAAAAACTGATTGAGTTTGTTTTAATCAAAAATAATTTTCAAAAAAAAGTCTTTCAAGCATAAAAAGTCAATTAAATTAATTTATTGTATGAAAATTGTTTGTAAAAAATTTGTTTAATAAACTTTAAATTGATTCAAAGGCTTTTTTAATAATAATTATTAAGGGCGTGGATTGACAAAGAACCTCATTCTTCCTTTTAACACTCTAAATGCTCTACAAAGGTCGCATGTACCTTCCTTAATGAGAAAAAACACCTTGAAAATGTGAATAGAAAAGAAATAAATATATTATTTCGAAAGAATGACGTATAGAAAATGTTCTTTCAAAGCCTCTAAAGCATCTTTATATGTTGAAAAGTTAAACTTGATAAATTTTCCAAATGAAAGCAATAAATCAAGCGAACAAAAAACATTAATAATTGAAAGTTTTAAAAAAGAATTTTTGGGAAATGTTTCTAACTACGGCTCATAACTTACGTTTACTATCTAATGATGTATTGTTTTTAAATAAAGCGTGTAAAGATAAACTAAATTCATAAAAAATATGAATGAAATTCGTTCGAAACATAAAAAATATTATTGTAAACAAACGACTAGTTTTAAATTCAGAATGTATGGTTTATATTCGCGTTTTGAAAAGCTTTCGAGCGATCAATTAAACAGAAATTTCCACAAGGCTCGTCACGTGTTATGAGGCGACTCTCAGAGTTTGAAACACATTCAGTTGAGACGTAGCAAGAACACATGAGTTCCAGCTTTTCAGAACTTAACCTGAAAAAATTAAATTTTTTTGATTTTTGGAACACAAAAAAATGCTTTTTTACAAAATGACAAGTTTTTTTCTTTTTTTCCATTGGCATATTTCATGGCTCCTTTAAGCACCAACCACTTAGACCGGTCTGTTTATGTTTGAGGCAAATATTGTCTCTTGAAGTGTCAGAGACTCGACCAGAGTGACAATCTTCCGCCTCTCCATTTCATGCCACCTCCCAAACTCTTCCAAACTGTGTTTTCTTCATTAATTTGAAATCATTAACAATTCTGATTTTAAAGAATTCTGATGAAGTTGTGCTAATTTAAGTTTTTTTATAGCATAAACATTTGTAAATGAAAAGGCTTCGTTTGGATGAGTTGTGCATGCAAGTTCAATTATGAAGAATTGTTTACATGAGTTGTATGATTCCACTTCGGAATGAATCAACTAAAAGATGTTTTGTTTATAATGCAAAATGCACACAGCTCGTCTAGTGTCCAAATGAACTATCTCGCCATCACCGTATCGAATGGCAATCTCAAAAACAGAAACAAGAATCATTAGGAGACAATGAAAAGACTACGAGTGTCGATAATCAAATTCTACCCGGATAATTCCGCATTAATTGTGCGCAAGAACGAGCAGTAACGCTCGCCAAGAGGATCATCAAAAAGCCGATACGAGAGGCCACTCTGATCGAAATTCAACCTCCTCCTTCTCTTCTTATCAGCGTCCCCAACACGCCATGCCTCTATTCAGAAGCGTATACAAGCACACAAACTACGTGTTACCTTGGACCTTTTTTATTGCCTACCATCAAGGTATTTTAGCGTGCAATTGTGTGCAAGCGATGGCTCACATTATAGAAGGGAAGGTAGGCTAGGACTATAATTCAAATTTTTATGGCGCATAGTTACATGTGAATATGCAATTGTTGCAAGTGATTGTTTCCAATCACGCTACAGATTAGACAAATAACACGTCCTTGCGAAATTATTCTCCATAATAAATATTCATGACTGGTACAAACGTAAGTGAAAAAAGTCACTGAAAAACGTTCTGATGCGAAACGTTGATTCCTTTTCTCAAAAACTTAATTTAAAAATTTTAGAATTTTTTTGTGACTTTTTAGAAAGGTTTTCATGCGCATTTTAAATTACACTTTTCAAGTTGTTAAAAAACTTTTTTTTTTTACAAATGAACAAGAGGATTTACTATTCATAATGGCATACAAGCTTAAATTGTATTGAAAAAATCCATAGTTCCTTTCAGTTTTATAAGCTTAATATTTCTCATTGAAAATTCCAAGAGGTTTCGTCAACACGGAAAAGTTTTAAAGCTTTTTAGTGAAACGTGAGAACTGCCGCATATTGGCGATGATTTCAAAATGGTGAAAAATAAAAAAATAAATTCTAGCTGGTTTTTTAATTGTTGAAGCGGTCAAAAATTGTAAAAATTTTGGAGCGAAAGCTTCAACACCCAATAAAATACGAAACATCACTTTCGATTTGAATTGTATGCGCTTGAAAGTTTTTGAAGGTAAGAACGGTGTTTTAGTTAATATTGCAAAAATAAATGATCTGAAATAAGACGAAAATTTTTAATAAATCTTCTCGGAAGCATTCGTAATTTGCGAATAACGACCGGGGAAGGTTCCAGTTAATGCAGTCTTGCAGATATACGCACCACCGAATCAGTGCACTAAAAGAAGCCACACAACTCAGTTTATTATAAAAGGAACAAACTGGCATCGGGCAATGAACCAGTTGAAAACAATGCTGCTTGCTTCGAACAATCTTCTCACTTTTTATTTTCAAATAGCTCTTTAAAAAATCGAATCGTAAGGGGTTGATGTATCATTGGGTTGTCTTTGTTTTGAACTAATTCACATGTTCTCTTTCTACCACGTGCTGTATACCCTCACAACAATCACCGCCCATTCACCAGAGCAAACAACAAGAGCCACGAAAACAAATATTCACACATACAAAGCTCTAGAGGTGCATTCGTTTGGTAAATTTTCAAATTAAAAGTAGACATACATAAAAAAGGAATAGAAGCAATTTCAAAGAAGAAGAATTGTGGATGTTTTGGAAGAGTAATAGGACTAAAAATCGGTTTGGACATTTAAAAAATGCCAACTATTACCAAAGCACAAGACCAAGAAGGTAATGAGAGGTTCACAAATCGGAAAAACTGGAAATCTTTTTTCTAGAAGCAAAAAATGAAAGATGCTACGTGAAGATGACAAACGAGCTAGTATTTGGGTGATTTTTGTGCCATTAAAACACGCAAAACCATAAATGGGGTATTTGTGGCAACGGTGAATATGATATTTATCGTCTTTTCACTCGAGTTGTTTTTATTTCTTTTCGATATCATAAATTTGTTAAAAAAACAAAATCAAAACAAAAGCAAGAATTTTTTCCAGCTTTCGTGCAATTGAATTCAACGTGCGCTCTCATTACTCGCAAATTCCACAAAAATCTTCTCTCCACCGACTATTTCCGTCCTGTGATTAAAAAAATGTATATTGGCTGTTTCAAAAAATAAAACTTTAGCTTCAATCAAAATACTGGATTTTGAAAAATCAAATGAGTTTTTCGAACGAATGACTCAAAATGTTGTTTCTTTGAGCGTATCACGGAGGAGTAAACATGAAGTGGCCAAGTCATAGTGGAGGCAAGAAGACCGAGTGAAAAAGCCTTCAAAAGCATCAAACTGAAATCTCAATTCTGTTCTATGAGTTTTGGGTCTTTCGAGGCCTACTGTTCCAAGCGGCATTTTCATTGGGTGATTCTATTTTATCTCATTGACTTGTTGCTTTATTCAACTGTGGCGACTCTATTATAGCTGATTGTATTTTATGTCCGATAATTTTTGACTTATTTGTATCTTGTGTATCTTACTGGGATGGAAAAGTTAGTATTTAAAATAAACCACAAACTAAAAATAAAATGAAGAAACTAGAAATCAACGAATGATAAATTCTTCTAACATTAAAAGTTTTGTTCTTTGAAAAATGCATTAATCTAAGCACTCTGAAGGAAGAAATAATGAGCCGACAAGTTTATTCATTTTGTGAAAGTTAGAAACTTCAACTGCAATCAATTTTCAAAAAAAAAGTAAAAATATGGTTTTCAGCTAAAATTAATTTGAATTTTAAAATTCTTAAAACATGAAAATTTTTTTTTCGAAAGCAACAAATAAGAATACAAAGTATGGGAGAACTACGTGAGAGAACATTGAATGGGTGTGAATAAAGGGGTATCTGGAAAAGTTATAAAAATAATTATCGACACAACTGCTCAAAGATAATTCGGAAATGGACGTTTGATTGGCTCATGACGGCAAGTTACTCGCAAGTTGCAGCAATCATCCACTCAATGTGGCCTGGAAGAGCTGCGCCGGTGGGTTATATTAAATTAACTTGACTTGAATTTAATTGAATTCAATTGAAATTAAAAAAATTCTTCAGTATTTTGTCAATCATTATGTTGTTGAAAACTTGGAAGGCTCCTGTCCCCTTAATGTCAAAGTTGTTGTTTAAAATGAAAATGTTTTCCTAAACAAATGAATGGAGTTTGATAGCATAAACCAATTTTTTAAATAGTTTTTTTGATGCAGATATCAAGTGAATTTTTTCAAGAGTTTTTCAGAAATGACAAATGACTCGAAAAATTAACAATTGAAGAACAAAAACTGAACATCGAAACAAAAAACTATTGCTCGAGTAATTGAATGCTCTTTTGAATTATAAATTTATGATTCAACGGATATGAGAAAAAAAAGTTAAATTCTCAGCTTCTGAAGCTTCAAAAAGCTAATCTGCCAAGAGAGAGGATGAAGATCGATTTACAAGACGGCTTTGATTCCACCTGAGCAAGGAATGCAGTCGTTTCCATTCTTTATTACCCTCTCAAACTTTTATTCTCCCATGCAACATTGTCTTTTTGTGTGACTTTCATTCCATTTTTCCTTTTTCTTCTTTTTTAATCGATATGTTCGTTCGCGCTCTGACGTTTATAAGACTTTTTCATTTGCCATTTCTTTAGAATTGGGTATTTTTAAGTTATTGTACTTTTTTCAATTTCTTTATTGTCAAGCATTGATCGTTCTAGTTATTTTTAAATTTTTTTCCCCAACATTAAACCTTTCAATTTTCAACATTCCATTTTTAAATTCTCCATAAGCGATCATTTTCTCCGGAATGAGTAGTTTATCACAAAGGTAGAGTCATCATTAAAATTAATAATACCTCTAGTGTAAATTTCGCAGAGCTACAAAGACGAACAAGGTTTAATCTTTCAAACTCGCAACGAGGCGCAGTGCAATTAGAGCTTCGATGCCACTGCAGCCTCCTTGGAGCACGCGTGCTTCAAACGACACGCTGGCAAACAACTACTTTGGCAGGTTTTTAATTTTTTCATTTTGTTTTGCAATCTAAAAAAATTGAAATTTATTTAAAGTATTATTTTCCGTACACCATGGAATTTGAAGATTTATTATCAAAACTAAATGTAAAAGTTTTTTCAATTTTCTAAAATAACATTTTGGCTCATGTTTTCTATGCATTCATTACGCTGGTTCCGTTCCATAATGAACTGTGTCATGTACACTAATAACCCTACCACCCACGAATAAATCATCCCACTCAAATATCCAGTCAATTGTTATTTTATTTTTAAAATTGCTTTTCAACAAAAATTGCACTTTGGAGCTGTTCAATTTTCAAACAAGTCGGCCGTTTTTTTTATTTTGGACTTTGAGTTTTTTTTGGAATCCAACTCTTCGGCGGCGAATTTGTTAATTTTCTTGACAGATTCTTGGAAAGTAGTTACATCAGTTTTTTTCTTATAAAAATTGAAAAATAAACTGTTTTTTGTGAAGCATTCAAAAGATTGGTTCACAAAGATCACATTAAAAAAATTGTCGTGTAAAAACTACAGTTTCTTCAAAATCAAAGCAGCTTACGTGCTAAGAAATATAAATAAAATTTGAAAGAAATCTTGAAATGATTTTTTAAAAAGAATTTTAAAAAATTAAAAAAATTGAAATAGAAAGAATTGAAAAAAACTTTTTAAAAAACGAAAAAAAAGAAATTTGAAAAAAGAAAAAAACGTTTTTTTGTTCATGGCAAACGAAGTGACACCTTTTACAGCTTTCATGACTGCTCAACACAGAAAACCCTTCCATGCGAAATTTTCGTGTTTTTTTAAAGTTTGACTTTTCGAATAATTTTGCGGCACAAAGTTCAAATTCCAATAAAGCTTTCAATGGATAGTTTTCCAGTCGTGAAAACACTGAATGGTTTTTCAATTGATTTGACCCGATGGCCTTTTACGTTCGGTGCCTTGAGGACTTTTCCTTTTCACTTATAAATATTGTTCCTATAATGAGAAAGAACTAAAAATTCTTCTTTACGCCGCTAAAGCATACAATCACGTCCTAGCAAATCATTCTTGTCGGCGAATCAAGCAAAAGTTAACTCGAACTATTGTTTTTTTGCAGTGTTTCGATAGAAAATTTATGTAAAGAAACCATTTTCGACATCATTTTATGTACTGGTTTTTTTTCACAAACAAAAAAGTTTAAAATTTTCCAGCTTAGGTTTTGATGGAAATAATTAGACATAATTCCATTTTTTTGGTAAAAACTTTTTATGAAAACTTTTGAAAATATGCATTCTTTTTTTGGTTCTTTGTTGAGATTTTCAAGTTGAAACTAAATATTTTTTGCCAGTCTTTTGTTTACAGAAATATAGAATTTAATCTAATCTAATAAAATGATTTATATAGCGACAATTCAGCAATGTTCAAAGAGAATGTGTGAGCCGAATGCATCATACGATGCTCCTATGCAATCAAGGCGTTGTACGGAATAATGCTGATGGTTGAGTGTGCAAGAAGCCTTTCTTCTCAGAACGAGATGGACGCTCTACAATCCATTCCACGCCACTTCGTCATTTTATGAAAAGGATATTCCAGAAACCTGGTACATAATTAGAGTTTCACAGAAATATTGACTGAGTTTCATTCGCCTCATTGATCTTCGTTTTTATTTTCATGTCAAAAGATGCTATCGATAGATTAAAACGCTGATGTTTCAAATTAATCATTGCTGCAGCTGCTCCCCTTTCGAACCAGCAACTCCATGCCTTACACTAACACTATTTTACTCACTATCAAAGGCGGCTTCAAAGAGAGGGCCTTACTCATGTTCACAAATGTACTTTTAAAGGGGTCTCAGCTGTGCGTCGTATCACTTCTCCAAAGATGTTTTAAGTTTATTGCTTTAATCAGACTTAACATGGAAAAGATATAAAAATTTCGGCGCATGTTTTATTTTTTAGTTAAGCCTTTGAAAGCTATATTTAAAAAATACATTACTCTAGTGATAAAAGTGAGCGAAAACTAGTCGGAAATTACTTTTTGATTTTCAAAAGCAAAAAACTCAAAACTCAAAGCCTGTGAAAGGTTTTTTTTAGAGTTTTTTTGTGCAAAATCAAAAAAAAGTTTCGAAAAACTAGAATTATTGAAAAACTGAAAAGTGACTTTTGATCTCGTTTTCAAACAAAATTTATGAAACCGCATCGAAATATGCAGGTTCATGAACATCTCTATGATTCTTTCAATATGTTTTAATGTCCGAAAGCTCAGTAACCTTGGGAGTTTTGTACGAACGAATAAATTTTGTTTAAAAATTCGGCATCGGTCTGGGACTGCTGAATTATTCATCAAACCCTGTGGGATGTTGAATATTTGAAAGTTGAGCCAGTGGTTTATATCTACAAGGCTACTTTCTTAGCCTACGCAAAAGCCAGATTTAGTGAAGTGCACTAAGACTGCCACGTGACCCGGCTCTTTTGCGACGTCAGCATAGAAAATAAATTAGCCTCGAGTAGTGTTTTTCGGTGGCGGATTTCTTTATGAAGTTTTTCCTTTATTGCAAGGTTTACTTTATGTGTCTCAGATATTACCAGCTTCCCGGAACTTTGATAAAAATGAGTTTGCGCGTGAAATTGATAATGGAGAGAAAAACTAGAGCTTTTTCAACATAAAAAGTGTTGTTAAAATAATTCAGTGGAAAATGTTCGGTTGTGAAATAAGTTTTGAAGTAAGTGGGAAAATTATGCAGGCGAAACTGTGACACTAACGTTGTGTTAAGCACACTTACTTTCATAATAAAAGGGATGACAACTTCAAAGTCCGAAAATAATTGGTTCTTTTCAAGTAGAAATGTTCGCAAAGGTTGAATGTATTATGGCGGTTCACCTTGTAGAGTACATTTCAGTCGAATAAAATTCACGAAACAGCTGCAGACAAAAGGTATTGGTTTTTATTAAAATTTAAAAAAATCATTTGAAAATGGGAACAAAAGTAATGGAAAAAAAGAAGTAAAATAAATCTTCTAACGTGCTGGTGATGATCACTGAATTTATTTAGCAAAAAGAAGGTTTTTTTCAAATTGAGTTTTGTGGATAACAAATAAAATAAAAATGGGAAACTAATAGCAGGTCCCTGTTGGCTGGTGTAGATCAAATTGAGAGTTTTTTTAAAGTTTTGGACAAAAACATTACAATTTTCAAAATTGAAAAACTAAGAAATAGGAATGAATATTCAAAATAACAGATATATAAATCAATTTGGTTGAACGTGAAACCATAAAATGTCCATATCAAGCAAACAAAAAATTCAAAACTTTGAATTCAATAATGTAGAAAGAAAAAAAGTTTTTATATATAATATGCATTAAACACACGTTATCGTGAGACGCTTGAAACTTCCTCCTTCAAAAGACTATTTTTTATTTCAAACGCCGAACAAAAAGTCGAACGACATTTAAATTTTTGATATCAAAACGAGTTTAAAAACTAAAACAGACATTCTGAGATCGTATCACTAAAAAAATATTCAAGCGTTTTCATACTAATTAGTTTTGTTTTTCAATCAAGTTTTTTTTTGTTGAAAAAAATTGAAAACCTTTTCGTATATAAGCATTGAATAGTTCTCCGAATTGAAAATGCGCTTTATGATTCAAGCTGTAAAACGTAATTAGGACAATTCCTGGAAATATTATCGATAAGTAATTCGTGAGAATCAATTTTAGGCTAATAAAATTTTATTCAACTTCATTTTAGCTTTGGCAACGAAGAAGAAAACTAGCTTTTTGTTGTTTGAAACTCAAAAGTTTATTGATTATAAGCTAAAGTAGATATTTCAATAAAATTCACCGCTTTATTTATAAAATCTTCCATGCTCGCTGGGCCTGAGATCGTATCTTTGTACCTTCATGACTTCCACTAAAGCCACTTTTTTCTACGTCCCAACAAAAGTCCATCCCGCGGTCGAAAGGTCGTTTGTAACCTTCAGCCATTAACTTTTTTTTCAGCTGAGTTGGCTATTGATGAAGCGTGTTTGAAATCGTTTGAATTTATTTGAAACGTTTGCCACTCAATTCAGTGTCCTTCACCACACCATCGAAACCTTCCCTTCTCTTTTGATCTAGTGCTCACAATTGATTGACCCTGAACGAAGTTTTTGAAGTTTTGATCAGTAAAAAAATACACGATTCTCTGAAATCAAGCTGAATAAATCTTTCACCGTTTATTATGCATTAAATTCCAAAAGCTGTAAAAATCAATTAAAAAAACGATAAAAACCAATGGGAAAATTTCTCAAATATGTAGTAAATCTTTAAAATTACAAAACAGGATCTGGAATTCTTTATTCTTTGCAATTTTTTACAGTTTCGAAAGTTTAAACAAACAGCGGATCTGGTGGGTGTGAGAAAATGTTCCCGATTGAAGAATGCTTTCCAGCAAGTAATGCAATGCTTAGCACTCCGAGCACAATCCCGATCGATCTATTTACTTTGCTTTCTTTCTTTCTTTTTTGGATTCATTTTTCCATCCTATCATTCAAGATTTGAACATTTGTTTGCGTTTCAAAGAGCCTTGATAAAGAGAGTAAGAAGTCATCGTTGGGATGCATTCACACTCGCAAACTTCCATAATCTTGCTTTTCCAAATACATCTCTCGCGTCCCACTAAGAAGTTCGATTTTTCAAAAATTGTTTTTTCAAGCTCCAAATTTTGAAAACTTGAATGATAAATATAACGAGCGAATAAAGAGATTAATCAAAAATATTTCAAAATTCGTTGATATTTCGTTGTCCATTGATTTCAATGTCATCAATATTTGCTTTTATCATTCAAACTTGATTAATCGCATGAATTCCATTTTTTTATTAAATCTGTGAATAAGATGCGGTCAGTTTATTGATCAAAGCAAAGTCTCTTATCATCTTCAAATTTTTTTCCGTTTTTTTTAATTTGAAATCAATTTTTAATTTAAGAAAATTAAAATATTTGATCGAACATTTGCTGAATACTATCTAAAATTATTTTTCAATAAAGTTCGAAAAATTTGACTCAAAAGTCTAAAAATAATTATCAAACATATTTCGACGTTTCTTTAATGGCATGATTGGAATGAGCATAGCCTTTTGAGAGGTCCGACTAATTGAAACGTGATTTAAGCTTTTCAAAGTGCAATCCTTTTTCGAAGCATAGTTCAGATTTAAGTGATTTATTGGGAGACTTCCGTAGGTGAGAACATACCACGGAGGAAGCTTTCATGAGCCCACTCATTTTCGAAAAAAGAAGAAAAATCCAGTTTGCTTTATGGTCTGAGCACTTTTTAAAAAAGTAGGTGCAAAACGTGAATATAGTGAGTTTATTGTTTGAATTGAAAGACGTGTGAAAAGGTTTAAAACATTAGTTTCTGAAAATAATTCGTTTTGTTTTTTTTTTAATAGTTTTAACAAATCTTTTTTTTTTCGAAAGTAAATTTTGTTTAAATAATTTTTAATGGTAGATGGAATTTCTGGCATATAGATTATCAAGATGATCTCAAAAGTCCGAACGGTGAACGTTGAGTTTTGTGCATCGGATTCACTTCCTGATTGCATCTCGACTGGATGTTCAAAACTTTGAGTACCTATCACTTGAAACTTGTTTAAGAAGCACTCGAATGATACCCGAAACCAAAACTAGTTCTACTCGATTTCTAATTTGGATTTCAGACAGTGTTGGAGGCTTATTGGACCACCTCCGACGTCAGACTGTGAGTTCAGTGCAGGCAGCGTGTCAAGGCTGTTTGTGCCATCGAAGTTCGGTCGATTGCTGATGGCGTGTGATGCTTGAGTATTCGTCTTCGTGTGCGGTAGCATGAAAAAACAAAACTATTTTGGTTGTATATTTTTGAAAGATAAAACAACTTTTGTATTGCAAAAACAGATAGGTTTTTTCATAAGGCAGCTAATTCATTGCTTAAAAACGAACATTAATATAATTTCTAGATCACTAAACGTCTTCAAATGCAATTTTCAGGGGATTTTATGAAGCAGAACCGGCATCTTAATGTCCATAATTATGAAAAAACTGTGTTGCTTAAATGAATGACGACAGGGTGCAAACTCTTCTCGAAACAACTCTTAACAAAATGTTTTGGTGAATCTATCAATGAAAACAACACAAAAGTAGTGAAAAATCGTCTGGAAAAACAAGTTTTGAAAGGCAGCGCAAGAAAGAAGGGACGAACGAGTGTAAACAAACAAATGGGACAGGCTGCGAGATAGATAAACGAGCCATTCACAAAAATTTGATTGTTTTGTATATTGGCGAATTAATCAATGCTTACGCATGTTTACTTACTGCTTGCAAAAATATTTTACAAAAATGAAAACTTTTAGAGCCTTGTTATGTTTGTTCTGAAGCCATTCATCATGCCATTGTATTTTTGAGTGTACTTGTGGCTTTGGTGTTACGTGGGACGTTTTTGGATTATTTCATGGCAGTCTGAAAACAAAACGGGAAAAATTTTTACTAAGTTACTTTTGTTACACCAAAGGTTTTCTATAAATGATTTTTCTCAACACTTTGTTTGAAATTTGTGTAAACCCAATCTCAAAAATACTCGCAAAGTTTCATTCGCTCAAATATAAAAAGTCCAATTGAAAAATTGTAACTAGTGCTTGAAAAAAGATCCCAATAATCTTATGGCTCAAGTTATTTAAAATTTTGTCAAAACATGGATTTATCATTTTATATTTTTGAATAGATTTTCTAAATCGGAACCATTTTTCAAATTAAAAAAAAATTCCATTGAAAAAACTTTTGAAATAACTAGTATGCAGTGAAATGAATTTTAAACTACCCTTAAGTCGAACTTTATTTTTTAAATGCCTCTGTCTGAATGCCAATAAGTTTTGAAAATAATTACTCCATAGACCACATTATGCTAATAAAAGCCCTGACTTCTTTCGACGTTAGATTCATTGGAAAGGCATACAAACCATTGAGGATCTTTTTAATCAGAGATAAAAATAATTTTGATTTTGTTGGGTGCATTCATGCCACTTGAAAAACAAAATTTTCTGAAACTAAAATTTCGCTTATTAATTTAAAATTTTGAAATGAAATAGAAAAAATGTCTTTGTTTTTTAATTGGATTTGTTTAATAAATCCTTTATGTAACTTTGAGTTTTGGTTTTCAAAGGATTAGTTGAGTTTAAACTTTGCAAGAATTTTGAATTTCAGCAGATAATGAAAATTTTTCTTTTTTTTCAATAAATAATGCCGATAGATTAAAAAATTTGAATAATTTAAAATTCTTTGTGAATTTAAAAATTGTTTTAACTTTTCTCGTAACCATGGCAAAGGTCTGAGATTGGCCGTTATTATTAGAACTGACTTGAGAAGAACTTGGCGTGAGGGGGAGTAATAGCGAAGTTTCCGAAAGTTGAATTAACTGCTCGAACAAATAGAGTCCAGTGACTAGAAAGAATATGCAGCGATGATTTGAGTTGCCGAGAAAATTTATTTTTGAAGCGCTTCAGAAGTTTCCGTTCAGTTTATGATCTTTCATGAATTTTAAAACAATCTCAAATGTGCCAGTTCTTGCGAGGTTTTCTGTCGTGTCAAATGTTGGCGATTCTGTATTTTAGTGTGTGGGTGTGTGTGTGTGCGTTTGTGTGTGTGTTTGTGTGTGTGTGTGTGTGTGTGTGTGTGTGTGTGTGTGTGTGTGTGTGTGTGTGTATGTGTGTGTGTTTGTGTGTGTGTGTGTGTGTGTGTGTGTGTGTGTGTGTGTGTGTGTGTGTGTGTGTGTGTGTGTGTGTGTGAGTGTGTGTGTGTGTGTGTTTGTGTGTGTGTGTGTGTGTGTGTGTGTGTGTGTGTGTGTGTGTGTGTGTGTGTGTGTGTGTGTGTGTGTGTGTGTGTGTGTGTGTGTGTGTGTGTGTGTGTGTGTGTGTGTGTGTGTGTGTGTCGGTGTTTTTGTGTGCGTGTGTGTGTGTGTATGTGTTTGCAAGTGTATTTTTCTAATCTATTGAGTGTTTGCTTTTGTTCGTTCATGTATTCTATTATGTATGCTTGTTTCTGCTTATGTACACCTAAAGGTATGTGCATTATGTTTGCCTATATGTGACTCGGTGCTTGAGTGAATTAGGCGAGTAAGTTTATAAGTTCTTCGTTGGTTTGTGAATGCAAACGTGTGTGAATTTATGGTTCTTGCTATTTTCGCCACAATCTGTTGTTATTTTATTTTCGATTTCGTGGCTTTGTGACTGTTATACCACCGCAGGCTTGTGGTTTTAAAACAAAAATGCCTTTTCGCATTTTTTTAATGTATTTTTAATAACGTCAAAATTGTGGTTCCAATTTTGTGTGGGTTATCAAGTGTAACCTTTCTTTTTTTGTAAGGTTATGGAAGTGTTCGAAAATAAAAATAAAAAAAACATTTCTACGAGCTTCTGTAAGTGCTTTACTTTTATTTGAAAAAATCAATGAAAAATATTTGGCTATTTTGATTCGGAATGAAATATGCAAGTCCGTAATGAAACACGAAATGTCATGAAGCGGGTTAAGCACCTTTTGACCCTATTCCAAGTCTTTATATTGCGTTCCTCAAATCCAATTTGTTCAGCATATAGCCGGACTTTTTTACTAAATCCCGTTCAAAACGGCTCTTTCCAAATGGGAATCAGAGTAAGTTTTTTTCATTAATTACTGCACAGAAAGGTCAGCGGGGCAGCAAGAAGGAATAGAAACACTTCATCAGAATGCCCTAATAGCTGCCATCGATATTGATAAAGTTGAATGGATGAATTTATCTCAGAGCCTTTTCAATCATATAACTCAATATTAATCCAATCATAAAAGTAGATTTGGTGCTCAAGCGTGAAGTCGAGATAGCACGAAGCGAGACTGGAAATAGGCGGTTTGAAAGGGGGGATGGAAGGTGGTAAATGAGGAGCTGGCTTTTGCGCTGGGTGGTGGGAAAAATAAATGAATAAATAAGTGGATAACAAAGAAATTGTGTAGATAATTAGTTTTAGAGTTGGTTGAAAAAGTGCTTGATGAGGATATGGCTGAAGAGACGGATGATAAAAATAATAAATAAAAGGTTAAATGAACAATAGACGGAATAGCTTTATAAAAATAAAAGACAAAATAATGTAATGAAACAATGAGAAAGATGAAAAAATAAAAAGACAGATAAATAGATGGATGAATTAATCGATTTCTTGTTGATCAAATAGAATGATAACATTAAGATTTAAAACTTCCACTTTGAAGTTTTTCACTTTTTATATTTTTAAAACTTTTTGAACAAGGGGCCATTGGTTCGAATATCGAATTTAGTTTATGGCATTCATTATTGGGTCACCAAATAACACCCATTTAATTTTCTTCATAAATTGTTCAGCTAAAATTACAGTTCCGTGTCTCTTTTATTGAGAAATAAAATTTCGATAAGTGCAGCTGTCGGAATCTAGACTGACTTGATTGGCAAAACTTATCCACTTTTTATTCCCCTTTTCATAATAAAAGTCCATTTTGTGTTTTTCAATTTTCAGGTCTGAAGCATAGTTTATTCAATAGAAGGCTATTTTAAAGCATCGTTCGAAAGGATATACATGCGAAAAAACATCTAAATTCTCCGAAATGAAAAGTGAAAGTGGTTTCAATGGGTGGAACATGCGACAAAGAGGAAAACCCGTCTCGAAAGTAGCTCATAGAAGGCGCATAAACGTGGCGCGTAGGACATTATCAAAAGGACGCACATCTTGGCCACTTCAATCATCACAGGCACCACACTGAAAGATCCTTTCTGCCTTCCTTTCATGCTCTCGCTCCGAGACCTTGGCTGTAACTTACCCCAAAACAGCTTTCGCAACTAACAAACGCCCAACTAACATGTATCTATGTCTACAACACTACACATGCACACACTCATCAAATCCACCTCCACACACACATACACGGATATACCGAAATACACACCCATTCACTCACACGTACATATTTTCCCGACGCAATAGCCTTAATGGACCATGCGATAAACAGTGTGTTCTTGAGCCTCATTAATGTCTTGGATGCTCTGAGTGCTGTAATGAGTATTTCTGGCCAGATAAAGCCACCTCTTATAAGCTCCTATTCCACTCTAATTATATTAATTCGATGTAAGCACCCAACGACCATTGCGGCATTGATGAAGTAAGATCTTCTGAGGTTTATTTGAAAACGTCAACCGTGATCAGCACTGCACCACTTATCCTAACAAATTCGTGGGTTTCTGACCGGCACATTTTTTCGACCAATAAAAGATTTTTTGCGCTTTTTTTTATAATGGAAATCATGCATTTCCATCTTTCCCAACTCATTTCAGCTTATTTTTACCGCATCTATCTTACCACAGCACGACCACCTTTCTAGCATTTACTGCCACAACTACTGCTATATAAAACAAGCGTTATTTCTATAATAAATTTTTTAGATTTTCCAATCTTTTTGTTTTTTCATGACTATTCAATAAAACTTTATTATTTTTTACTTCCAATAAATGATGGCTGATAATTAGTTTCAGATTTTGTTATCTCCTTCTTCATCAGAATCTTTTATGGCCATTCATTGACTTCAGTGCATTCTCAAATAAGCTTTTAATGAGATTGCCCTGTTAGAAAGGGCTGGCCTTTTTTCAAACCACAATATTTTTTTCCAGGAATTTTTTATTCATTTTTTATATCACTATAAAATCCCAGTTTCAATGCTCCTCCATAAAGCAATTGTGGTGTTGCATGACCACGTCGAAGGCAGCTGAAATATCTTAGGCGACTCTCGCCATTATCGTCGCCTTCTTCGCCACCTCAACGGCACCATTCGACCAACAAGCTTCACGTGCACAAAACATAAGTTTGGAAAGAATAGAAGCGGCGTGTGCGAGATTAAAGGAGGATTGAGGGCAATGCTTTACGAGTTAACAGAAAAATGCACTAATGCATCCTGTGTCAGAAGCCCCACTCACGCCCACGATATATACCTCTGCAACGTGTTCCTGGAATTTCCTTAAGTGTTTTTATTACATTTTATTTTCGTTTGTTTTCGTCTATTTTATTCGTCTCACTTTTCTTGGTGTATATCGCTTTTTGCTCAATGCCCTTCCCACGCCTTGTGTAAATTTACGTCTGCGTAGATGCAGCGAACAATTTTATAGCGGGAACGTGTGGCGTATTTTATGACACCCCCTCGCTGAAAGCTCCTTCATTATCGACCACTTCCCATTAACAAAGAAGTCCTTCTTTTCCACTATTTCTTATCTCCATAAACTTTCAATCTCCCTTTATTTCCTGTTAAAAAAGTTACTTGAGTTCTAAGGACCTTTACTATTACAGTTCAACTTTTCTAAATCTTTTTGTTGTACGATAAGAGGAACTTTTTTTCTCTCCATTACATGAAATGTTTACTCGTTTTTTCATTCGGTTTTAATTAAATGCTATTTTTTTCATATTTATTTTTTAGAATTTTTCTGTTTGGATTTGATAGTGAGAGAATAAAAGCTTACAGACGCGTTATTAATTTTTATGTCTTTTTTATATGCAAAAACTAAATGAAATGTAATAATTAAGTAATGAAACAAACATTTTTTTAATTCGAAATTTAAGCTTTACTACTAATTGACGGCAAATATAAGCGATTATTCAATGGTATTCGATAGAATGGTCACCAGGCGAAAGTTCCATAAAGTTAATTTTTGTGATTTTATTAAAATAATTTATTACTTCTCGAAGGCTATTATTTAAATCATCGACTTCAGACACTTTCCCAGTGAAAAATACCTCCCAGCTTATTTGCAAGTTGAAAAAAAGTTTTCATCTCTGTTTCCATAAATTTTCTTTATTCATTTCTCTTACTTATCCAACTTACTAAATCATTTCATTTTTTGAAAATTATCGACTGAATGTAAAAAAAATAAATGTTAGAAAATGTTTTTTCAACGAGTTTATTCAATTTATTTTTTTATTTAAATATTATTTCTACCATGGAAACAAGGATTAGAAAGGCATTATTTTCATTTTCATAAGGCTTTATAGCCATTGAATGTGTTTCAAATGGTCAACCTTCATTCGGTGCTACTAATGCACATTTGGATATTATTTCCAACTTCTGTCTTTTATTTCTTTTTCTTTTTTAAATATTTTCAAATGTTAGTTTCGAAGAATTTGAAAAGATGGCCAAAGGCATTGCTATCAAAACTTAATCACACATCAGCTCGAGCATAAAATCTGCTTTTTAAAGGAATAGGTCTCATAAAAACTGAATTGATATTTTTCAAGGTATCAGTATATCAAATTGCAAAACAATTCGTCAATTCATATGAAATTTTTTTATATTAAATTTTTCAAGTATAGAATCACTTTTTAGAATAATCTATTTAAAAATATATATTTGTTCTTTTTGAAAAGTAGAAATAATATTGTTACAGTCATCCTTCATGCTCTGGAGCTCTTTTATAATCCTTCGTGCAATCTTACAAATCCTCTTTCCCTGTACTTATCTCGTCTCGTAATAGATTCCACCGGCAGGCGTCTATAATTAGATTAATTAAGCTAGAAATCGTCGTTAACTTTTACCGTGCTTATTTCATCTTATAGCGTTTTGATGGTAATAAAAGCGATAACAACACTGAGTTATGAAGTCGTTACAAGCTATAGCACCTTACTGTTATGACCTTTTCAACAATAAAATACCCCACCGAACTGTCTTTTACGCCTCCAACCAATCAGCCAGTCAACCAATTCTCAAGCAATTAACCAAACGAACCGGTTATTCACCAACTATTTCAGTAGCTTATACTTTTTTTTCAAAAATCTCATGTTTAGAATGTATCTGAGTCCCCTTACTTGAGAAGGAGTATATTTTTTAATGAGTTATTTTGAAAAGTTGAACAGATGAAACAGGAAAAAAATGTGTCACTCTTTTGTAGTTTTTTTTTAAATTTCACATCTCTTTATCTTATTCAGTCTACCTAATGAAAGGTCTAGTTTCGTGTGACAGTATGACACAGAAAATGGTTCCAAATTTGCCCTTGTAGTTTATCTTGGAACACAGCTTTGAATGTTTGAGAAAATCAAAAACACTCCCATTCATTCGATGGAAATTCTCATTTCTTAGAAAGGTTTTGCTGCAATTATTTCACTAATAGTGTCAGGTTTATATACTTATATGATGATTCAATTTAAAAAAATAATTTAAAAAAAACACGAAAGACTTGTGAAAATCGATCCGAGAAAAGTGATTTGAGTAACTCTATACTATAGCTCGTGAAAATATGTATTTACCAGCAAATACAAAAATTGATTCATATTCTACATTGATTTCATGTCAGGTTTGAAATGTGTCTATGAAATATTAAAAAAATGATTTATAACTCTGTAGTTCGAACATTTAAGTCGTTTTGCTGCTTTGAAAGTTATCAAATAGAATATTCATTTTTTTTGTTTTTCAGCTGAATTTTCAAATTAAATTCGAAGCGTTTTGATTGCTTTAGTGCGACAATTGAAACCATTTATTACACAGCCTCGAGCTTTATAAATAAATTGTTACACATTTGTTGGAATTTCCATTATGAATGGCGCCTTTAGAACGCAGAAGCTTAATAATTCAGAAAATTAAAATTGAATTGAAACATAATTAATATTCGATTTTGTTGAAATTTTTAGAAAAGAAAACATTTTATGCATTCTATAATTTTCACATGATCGTGAGGTCGTGACTGTTTGAGTCACTTCTCCTATTCAGCAATTAAATGATTGGTCCCCTGTCAACTTTGCTAGCATTTACTCTATTGTTTTTGTCTCGAAAGTTATCATACATTGACGAATTTTGAAAGAGACGGGCGTTGATCGCAGTTTTATTGATTTGTCGGTGTTTTAAATATAATAGAATATATTTTAAAGGCCATAAAAACCATACCATACTATGAGAAATTCACAACACAAAGAAAACCTCAAACGACTCTCTTATTAAAGTGTACATAAATAATCTTTTTAGAAATATTACGATGCAATTTATTTGTTCAGAAGATTTATGCTTAAGCTCTCCAAGCCATGTATTATGAGAAAGTTTATTCAACTATCATTTCTTCGGTCTGAATATTTAAAAAAATCATTTTTCTTATTTTGGAAATTAAACAGACACTTAAAACGAGATTGCTTGGATTGACAAATGTCAAAGTATGTTCGTTCGAATGTACTTTCATTATAATGTCGTTATTATTTTCTCAAAAATTAAATTTTGTTTAATTAGGGCTGTTGCGCTTGGAATTATGTCTTACGGAGTCTTCACGACAATGACTAAAAACTGCAAACATTCATTTTAGTCAACGTCTTAAAGAATTTATTTGACTCAGCCACAAAGCTATTGAGGCACGAGAATAGAAAAGTAGCAATTGTACTCGTTTAGCAGGGCTAAACCTTAAAAAGTCACGAATTTATTTATAATACACTTTTGTGATTTTTCTTTTTTGTTGAACTAAAACACAGTTGACCCCTGCACTCATCAGAGCAGACAAATTAGTGGAAGGCAGAGTGGCACACATAGCAAAGACATTAAAACCCCAATCAAGCCATTAATGCAATGCACATGCCAATCAAATGGATTGAAAAGGTCCAAGGAAATTATATACTACATGCAAACTCATCACAACTTCAAGACCTATGACCATTTCAATATTGTTGTTAACGCATTTTTCACTCTGTTTCTCAATTCTTTGCTTTAGTTTTAGTTTTTTCTTCATTCTATATTTTTTTCTTTTTTTTCTTTTTCTTCTTCTTTTTTTTTTTTTTTTCTTCTTCTTCTTCTTCTTCTTCTTCTTCTTCTTCTTCTTCTTCTTCTTCTTCTTCTTCTTCTTCTTCTTCTTCTTCTTCTTCTTCTTCTTCTTCTTCTTCTTCTTCTTCTTCTTCTTCTTCTTCTTCTTCTTCTTCTTCTTCTTCTTCTTCTTCTTCTTCTTCTTCTTCTTCTTCTTCTTCTTCTTCTTCTTCTTCTTCTTCTACTTCTTCTTCTTCTTCTTTTTCTTCTTTTCTGACTTTGAGACCAATTTTTCGCTTTACAAAATTACGAATATGTAACTGTCATTTATTCTGATTGAATGATTTTTGCAAAAATGAGAAAACAAATTCTAATTTCGAGAAACAAATGTACCTCCAGCACGTAGTGAATCTTTCGGATACGATCTTTTCTGATCATTTGTCAACCGAATGTGCATACATAATCTTTAAAGTACTCATAAAAGAAAAAGGAAGGTGGTTAGCGAGCTACACTATAAAACTTGAAGCCCACGCTTCGATTTCCGGTTAGACTTCGCTTTGTACTCTAAAAATCTGTAATTCAATAAAGACCAGACGCCGTGTTAATGTGGCCAAGCGGTTAACTAGTAGTCCAGCAGGACGTAGAACCGCTTTTTTGAGAGCGTCTGAACGCCACCCTGAACAAAGGCATTGACAAGATTAGATGAAAGCTGGAAACTGATTTTCGTAACCATGAAAAAATTCGGAAGTACAAAAGATGGGCAGGAACAAATTTCGTCTTTATATTTTGTATCAAAATTGAACTTTCTGGCCAACAAAGTGTGGCTTATGCGAAAGTGAAGATTTTGATCGATTAAACATGCTTGCAACGCCTTTAATGAGATTTTTTTTACTCAACTTTTTAAAGTTTTTTTTAATACAAAAGCTTATTAAAGTGAAAATTGAATGACTCATAAACAATGAAGTAGTTTTATGAACATACAATTTTTTTTCTTTTTATTCTTCTCATTTAATCTCGCCCCGTAGTCACAGGGTTTATTATTTGATGAGATCTTTCCACGCTTTTCTGCCATGCACCTCATCTCTTGCCTGTTATTTGTCGCATCCTTTTTGAATTAGTTCATTTTTAGTTTTTTATCACTTTTTGAATTCTATTTTTTTATTTTTTACATTTTCCGACCATATTCACCATCCCTTTCAAAGCTTTTCTAAACTCTTTTTTGTTACATTCATCTTCAATGACACAGTTGAGATATTTTAATATTTTTGTCAACCTAAGAAAAATTTTATCTTTAACTTCAAATTCAATTTTCGATCATTTTTACCTGATTTCATATAGTTTCTAGGGTATATATTGATAATTTCAGTCCAAATAACCAGCCGTTTTTTTAAATTCATTTCCATTGTTCATGTTTATAACCCATTAGCCTTGTCTCTTTAACACAGCAGCTCACAACCCTTTATCTTCTCAACCGGCTAGCTTTCTACTTTTCCCTATCTTATCAACCTACTGCTTCCATCCTTCGAAAGAGCTCAATGAGGTTTCCATTGGTATTCAAGTCTCTCCCTCCACCACCGAAAAAAACAAAATCTTTGTATCGCCATTCTACCCGAGGTTTTACAACTTATTCGAAAAAATGTCTGCGTAGTTTTAAAGAATACCGTGACTAGTAATTGAAGTTCCCTTGGAAGCGTTTTTAAAATATATTGTTATTTTATATTTTTATTTTTTTTATTATGAAAAATTCACTTTCCTATTATTTCGACCTAAAAGTTGAAACAACACGGCGAAGTAGCCAAGTTTTCTGCATTGACGTAGTGACTCGTCAAGCTGAGAAATGTCAGAATAAAAATATTTAAACTTCGTGCTTTTTGCGCTATTTTTATGAGAATTCAATATGGCGTTGAAAAATTCTTGAATAAACTGCCTATTTATTATTTATTTCAAATGATCTACACCCCCATGTCATGTCGTGCAAGTCACATTTCTTTCAAAAAAACAGTAATGAATTTAGTTAATTAAGCTTGAAAACTAATTAAAAAGTCAGATATATCAAGAATTCGTCCATTCTTGTTGGCAGGCTGCGATGAGACGAAGGTTGGTGACGGAGGGCTTGGAGAAGTGGGAAGGAATCACTCTGAGGCTGATGTCCTTGCCGCACAAGTACAACTGGTTTACATAGTCCCTCGTCCCCTTCAGCAAGCCGATAACACCACTGAACTCTCTCTTCTCAGCTTCTTCCTCTTCTCCTTCCTCATCCTCTTCGAACTTAGCAAGAAAGCAGGCGAAGGCATAGGCAGTCATGAAGGCATCGATACCAGCGCCATGACTAGCGGTCTTCCTAATGTTTCCATTACCGTCATCTTTATGCTTATTCACGTCGACATTAATAACGTTGTTATTATTTAAGTTATCGTTTCTTGTATTATCGCCGTTATGACCACCATCGCCGTTCATTTTGTTCTTTGCTGGGCCTGAACACACGTTTTCGTGCACGTCTTCGTTAATACCATCCCTAACACAATCAGGTCTATCCGAACAATCACTGCGTTCATTGAGCACTGGATTATTTTTAGAATTACCATCTTCCTCCTCCCCCTCCTCATCTTCTTCTTTTTTTTTATTATTCTTTTTATTTTTATTTTTTTGCTCCTTCTTTGTGGCGTTGATACCTCCTTCTTGGTGCCACAACACCAGGTCTGTGGAGTGGGACTTCAAACAAGTGCTGCCATCTATACACCAGCCGTGACTCTGTAGAGGTTGTCGTTTGCAACTCAGTGGTAGAGTTAAATATCAAATACGCGGTTTTAATATTTGATAATACAAGGAGTCATGCAAATTAATTTTGATTTAATTGGTTTATTATTTAGATTTCTCAAAAGTGAATTAATTTTTTGATATTTGTTAAAAAGACTTTTTATATTTTCAAGTGAATTAAAAATTTCGGCGCTATTTATCAAAAGACTTGAATGAAGAAACGAAACATATTCATTGAAGACATGACTCACAGCATAGTTTAGACAAAGCTCTATTGACTGGGTGGCCATTAACTGTGCACCATCCAATAAACTGAGGTCTGAGTATGTCACATAGTGACTCACGAGGGCTGGATAAAACACAAAGTCCAATTTGATTCTACTTTTGAGTTGCCGTCTTGAATTGTCTCTCTGACTTGATTCAACAATAAACGTGGAATCAGGTTTTTTGTTTAGAAATGGCCCATTTAGTTGACAAAATTAACTGAATGTTTTAAAAATATACGAAATAGAATAGTGAAATGATTCAACAACTAACCACTTTTTGAAGACATAGTCGAGGTATGAAGCCTGAAAATGGTGCTTGAACTCTGCTATCACCTTGGTGTCATAAAGACCTCCTGGGAACATGCTATGACAGTCACTTATGAACTGAGTCAGCTTCTGAGGAGGGGAAGCATAAAAGGAACAATACAGAAACACCAGATCAACCAGAGCATTGTGCATCACTATAGGCTTTTTAGCAAGTATGAGTTGTTTAAGGATTGTAGTGATGGGTGACTCTTTAAAACTGGTTGAGTCTGGAATTTTCTTTTTGCTTTTTTTTTGCTTTATGTCTTTGAACAAATGATCTTCATGTTCCTGTGTGTTGGAATGGATTTTGAAGATAGTTTCATACCAAAAATTAAAATCATTGAAAAATTTTAAGTCAGAATAAATAATCAAACTTATTGAAATTCTTTCTGAAAATATGAGTATTCCCAGATAAACACATCAAAAACAACCATGTTGGCACGGTAATAGGGCAGTCCCTTGGAGTACTGTCTGTTGAAGTCAAAGTGGTGTTCAAGCAAAAACTTTATGCTACATGGTTCCACTATGTAATTACCCATGCACATGGTGAAAATGTTGAAGGATTGTGCCAAATAGACAGTTTGACTGCCATGGCTTACTAGTTTGAAACAAGATATTCCAAAAGCCAATATCGACCGCGAGTTTGCTACTTCGCAAATTTGTTTATAACGGTCTTCAATATTTCTGAAATTAAAAAATTATTCATTTTATGCAAAACATAATAATTTTTTTTTTAGTAATAGTTTAGTCGGTACTAATTGAAATGGCTACTCACGGCGATTGTAATAACTTTCGGTTCCCAAGACCACTGAACTCCTATTGAAAAAATGTTTTTTTTTATAGCTTGAAAACTTTCTTAAATGTGCAATAACAAAACTCCGAAATCTTACCAAATCAAGAGCAACGAATGCAGCTGTCTTGATGGCCACCATGACTGAAGGAAGAACATCTGAGGCATTGGTTGAATCAATTTCGACAACAGGAACACTTTCCATTTTGAATAAAACTATATAAACTTAATAACAAAATTACTAAAAATAACACCACTATCTACCTTCAAATTGATTTCAAAATAAATTATTTACGCACTCTGAGGGGTTTTTAGGTATAAAAGTGGTTGGAAGTTATTATCCCAGAAGTAAAGATGAAATAACTTGTAAAAAAATTAGCATTCAAAGTTTATTATAAAAATAAAAACATAACATTTTTTACAATAATAATTAATCAATTAATTATGTGGTTGACATCTATGGACCAAGCAAAGCTTTTTTACAGTTTTTAAGAAAAAAAATTAAATAATTTTTTGAAAAATTGCTTAAAACGCTGCCAATTTCTTTTAAAGTTACATTTTACAAGCAGTGAATTTTTTTAATTACATAAAAGGATGGAAAACGTGAAAATGTAAACTGAGAGCGAACCCCAGAGTAAAAGCCAAGAAATGATTTTTCAATTATAACTAGTGTTTTGTGGGTTGCTTCCAACCCCTAGTTAGCCCGTGCATTGCAAACTACGCCAAAAAGCGACAAGTTCGAAGTTTTTTCACGCTTTGAATTAAAATTTTAGTGGTAAAAAGTGACAACTAGTGTGAATAGTTCGAATAATGATATTATTATTAGTATAAATAAAACTAGCTGTAAAACGCCACGGAAAGAAAATGAATCAAAAACCGAGAGCCAAGGGCTCGAATACAAGTGATTATCCCTTTGCCCAGCAGTAGGTAAAACAATTCCTTTGGGAAAACAGAGAGTCGTTTTTGTGAGAAGGATCATAAAAATGCATTTTTTTAATTAGATTAATTTGAAAAGTGTGATGTTATCAAAAAATATTCAATCTGATGAAATGTCATTTATACCGATGATGATCCTTTTATATATTTTTTTTCTTGCACAGATGCTATAATTAAACTTTTGTTGTGGAGATTTTTGAGTAATTATTAACTCTCAGCCTCAATAAATTTTGTGATGGAATAATATATTAAAATGACTTCTGTATATATTCTTTTTCCATTTTTATAAGCAGAAACTGACGATTAAAATTTATTACCAAAAATGTGATTTCTCACTGTTTTAGAAGGATGATAAACAGTTATTTGAAGATAAATAAACATTCCAATGACATAATGCATATCTGTTCAACGAAGCGTGAAGGTTTCCCAGAATTTTTTCATCATTTGTCTTGTCGGAAATCCTCATCATAGTTACTCATGGGTGTTCCGGACTCTTTGATAGATATATTGTATGATTGGCATAAAAATAAGAAGTACTGTATGACAGATGACTCAGTCATTGCCTAGGGTAAATCACAAGACTGAATTAGTCATGGAATCTCAGCGGTGTGTTCTTACCAGACACAGCGTGAGTGATATGAGCCTCAGGGTGAGTGTTCGTGCTGAAACACTAGCTCCCCTCCTGCATAGCACCTTGTAAACACACGTACATCAAACAATGTGATCTTCGTGCTGCAAGCAACAACACAACATCCTACAACACAACACCTTACAACACAACACCTCTCAACACAACACCCTTTAACACAGCACAGCACCAAACAACACAGCATCTACAACACAAGACCCTACAACACAGCATCAAACAACACAGCACCAAACTACACAGCACCGAGCGCGCTCGTGTGTCATGAAGGCATAAGACCTTCAGCAGTAAACTGTGTCATTGTGGTACTTTTTCACATTCCCTACATTCCGGTCAAAGAACTCAACTTTTGATGCACTTTTAGTTAACCTTCAATCGGTTTTCAATTGATTTACTATTGACTTACTGCCCAGAGATGGTGGAGTTGACACTCTGTTTTGTTCTTGCATTAAAGTACCGCAATGGAAAAGTCTTAGTTGATCTAAGCAAAACATTTGTATGGCATTGATGAAAGTGCATGTCTGCGAACTGTTTAAACAATAAGTTTCCAAAGCTTTACGTAAACGAGATAAGGATGTAGGGAAGTAGGATTTGGCTTTTTGTACAAGCGGGTACACAACGGAATAAGGCAACTTGGGTGTCAAAATGGTTAGAGGTACCATTGAATAAAAAATTAGTGAAAGATCCCTTGCAAAGAGGTTACTTAATAAGTTCCATTGGGTAATTGTGTTAGAAATTATGTATTACTTCAAACATGAAAGTGAAAAATTTTCAACTTGAGTTTTATTCTAATGAAAACATTGTAAAGAGGTGAAAACAGGAGTTATATGTAACTACTCCTGAGTACCTGAAACTTAGTGGGCAGCGATAGAAAAGGTTTCGACGGAGGCTGGAAAGTAAAGTCAAGGAGAGCATAGTAAGAGTCAAAGTTTATATGCAGCCTCTACACATGAACACAAACACATCCATATTCACAAATACACACAAACGCTCTTAAGATAATTTAATTTTAATAAATTTAATCAACACTTTGGGAAAGCGTTTTCAAGTTATTGCTCGGAGGCGCTTTTAGAAGAACGGTTTCAACCGCTGCTGTGCTCTTAGATGACTGAGCCACTTTAGGACGGCGTCTACTTGAGATGCCGTTTTTTTGCAACACAAACATCAACTTAGCCGAGAATCGAACCTTGTGCCTCACGCTTTGCAGCGAGCTTGCTAACCATTATGCTACAAGAGCAGACTTTTGTGAAAATAAAAAATGAATTTTTTTAATTAATAATTTTTTTCTATTATGGTCTTTTTCGCGAATTGAGTCAAAAATTGTTTAATGTTGCGCAATAAGGGTTGAGGCTGTTCACATGGAACATAGTCGATAAAAACAACATAAAAGCGATTTCAATTTTTAACAATACACTAACAGAATTGGGTGTATGAGGCAGAGTTTGGTAAGGCCTCCTTACCTGAAGACTCAGCTATCAATGGCATGAATAGGCTTTATTGTTAGGTCGTGTCGCTGGTGCAATCACAACTTCACTACTCCTCGTAAGAAGCTCCAATATTTACTATAAGCTATCGGAAAAACGTATCAAGGAGTAATAAATGCAGTTTAAGTTAATTATATAAACATGAGCGGCTAACTATGAATGAAAGTAACAGTCGCTTCTATTCATTGCTGATGCAGATTTGCATTTGGAGACTTATATTTCAAAATGAACTCGATAAGTAGTGTTTTTATAGATAGATATAACTTCTTCATATCTTCTAGATCTTGGATAATAAAGAAGTTGATCGACTTATTAGAAACTTATAACAAAGACTCAAAGTTAAAATATACTTCGTCGGGTATTTTGTTGTGGAAGCTCATTTTCGACACTTTTAACTAAAGATTTCAAACAACAACTTTAGAGTTGTCAAAAAACATTCAACTTTTCAATTTAATTAAACTGCATTTCAAAGTAATCAGGCACTTTCAGCACTTTTTTTCGTTTGAAAACTGCTCCATAATGTTGATACCAGCAATCGTGGGCCTTCTGCTTTCATTGTCATCTTTGGAATGTCAGAAAGCCACACAAGAAACAACCCTCGGTGTGCCTACCATAGCAGAAACCACAGCAGCCACTTCAGAAAAACTGGAAGTTACTTCCAAAGTAGCAATTGAAACTACCGCACAGGCAACAATCGCACAAACTACAATAACAACAACAGCAAAAGTTACAACTAAAACCACAAGAATGACCACAACTACAACCACAACAACATCCACATTTTCAACAAAAACTACAATTAAGTCAAAACCATCATTGGTTCCTCCTATTCCTCCTGCACAATCTCCACCAGCCTCGAAACTTGAACATGTTATAAGTCTGCTCGGACCTCTCAAAGTGGTTGACATTGTCTTCGTGATGGCCAGGAACAGAGAAGTTGGAAAAAGAAATTTTTATCAAAGAGGTCAGTGATACTCGTCAAACGAACTTGATAGGAAGGTTCATGTCTTCAGTAGTATTTTCAGAAAGTTTATTTAAATTACAAATAATTGGATGATAAATATGAAAATTACAAGAACCAACAAGTTAGAAGCTGGTTTGGAACAAACATTACTATAGATTTCACATGCTATGAAAATCAACTTTTTAAAATAATTATTAAAAATATTCAAGTGTTTTCAACAATAGTTGAAAGTTTATGACTTATTGCACAAAAATTTTTTATAAATTGAATTTCATCTTTGAATAGAAATGTTTGCCAAAAATGTTTGAAGATGAACCGCGGCCATTTGTGAACCTTGATGAGAGTGAACTCACCACGCAGGGAAGCGCCTGACAATGGACCTGTTGAAGCAGTACGCCAGCGTGCACTCTCAATTCGCCAGAGTGGCCTACGTCACGTTCGCTGCCAACGCCAGTGTCGACTACGACGACATCACGGCTCTGAAAAAGCCCTTTGACAAATGTCAGATGTTCCCTTCTGTGCAACAAGACAGGTACCTCATCGAGATCTCTCATCTATATTATTACTCATCTCGAAAGTTTTTCAACCTTCAAACTTTCAAACGCGTGGATAATCAAACGCATCCCTTTCAAGCAATAGCGTGTTAGGTTTCTCAAAAATTAAGCGAAATATTTGATTTTTTTACAAGCAATCAATTAGACATGGGAAAGATTAGGGCTAAGCTAATAAAAGAAATTCAAGATAACAAAGATACGTATTGATAGCGTGAGCAAAGGGGTAGAGCACTAGATGCGGGTTATGAGCTCGCGTTCGTTTGGCTCCCATTACACAGCAGACATCGAAATGTCTCTCGTGATTTCAATATTTTCAAACCTTTTTATATAAGCCTTAGATAAGTAGTAAAATAATGTTAGTAACATTGTTCAAAACATGAAAAAAATGGTTAGCTGGGTGTTTGATGGATTGGAACTGAGAAGTGTTATTTGTCAAAAATTGTAACAATAAGTTTAATTTCCAGTTAAGAATATCTTTAATTTCAAAACTTTTCACAGCTTTCCTTTGGACGCGGTGGCTTACATCAATGAAGAGGATTTTTCACTCAATGGCATGAACGACGCCATCGAGAAGGCCAAGACAATCCTGAAAGCAGGCCAAGCTCGCACCAACGTGCAGCAGGTTCTGACTAAATATCCCTTCACTTACCCTACATGACCCATTGATACTACACACTTCTAATCCATTCCAAGTCTAAAGTATTATTAATATGAGTAGTTTTATTAATACTAAGATTTATTTTTATGATTGAAACCCAGTGGCTATGAACCCTTTTTCCGGTAGCGATTTTGAACAACATTTTAAAGGGCGCTCTTCAAATGTTTTGATTAGATTGGATAAAATTGTTTAATTCATTATTCAACCTGGCTCATGACACTGCACAGATTATAATTCTGGTCACTGATGCAACGTTTGAAGAAGTGGACCTCAAACTAAGTCCCCAAATCCACCTTCTGGGAGTTGGTCTCGGAGCCTTGTATCGAGATGCAGCTCTGAGAGGTACGCGAGAAATATACCTGAAAGATTTAAAAAATAAAACATCAAGATAAAAATTGAAATATACTTTTCAACGAAGTATAAAAAGCCAAGAAAATGTTATGAAGAATATAAATTTATAAAATTTCAAAGTCATAAAAACTAAAAATAAGCTTCTATCAATGAATAGGTGTGGTGAAGAAAGAGAAGAATTACGACAAGATTGATGTTTGGGAACAGCTCGTGAAGAAAAATCCAACTCAGAAAAAAAGTGAAGTATTTGCTTTCAAAGTTTTTTTAATGCTTTGAAGTGACTCACTCTTTGATACCGTTGCTACTGTGCCATGAACATCGTTAAAATGGCACCTTCAACCTCCCATCTAATCACCACAGTCACATCTCCTCTCCACGTGGACACCTCATTGAATTGCTCGTCCGTGAACTCTGACCTGCACTACAACGTCACCAACACCCGCTGCTTCTGCGACGTCGACTACGGAGTCGTGAGGCTGCAGTGTCAAACAGGCTACGTGGACGTTATGGACGAAGCCTCCAGTGGACCTGCATATGGAAGAACCTGCATAAGTTTGGAGTCTTTGATATTCACTTCCTCTTGCGTTTTGACCTTCACATAATACTTTTTCAATATTTAAATGAAAAAAATTGATATTTAAAAATAAAACTCACTACAATCAATGAAACGCTGACGGAAATATTTCCAGATGAGACGGAATTTCGACTCTCCTGTAAACGCGACACCTGCGTCAAAAGATTTTGCACCAAAAAGGTCAATGGCGACTGCGAAAACTACAATAGAACCTGTGCCTGTAGACATGGTGGCGACTGTTTGTATTTCAACGATGACTTCACATGTCGCTGCATTGATGGCTTTTACGGGCCCTTTTGCTCCATCAACGAAGACGACTGCAGGTAGCTGGAAATGATTAAAAAAAAACTTAAATTTTATTTGAATATCAATCGCATATTATTTTAATACAACTCACATGTAATTTTAATATAAAAACATTCTTTGTGGATGAAGAACCATTATTAATGTGCGCTGAACGTTGAATCCACTTCCAGATACCCAGGCATTTGTTTGAACAACAGTACTTGCCTTGATGACGGAGTGTATCATAAGTTTTTCAAGTGTAAGTGTCCCATAGGCGTTAATGGAGACTTCTGTCAAGACCTCCCAAGCACCATAGCTCCTATTCCCACAGCATGTAAGGCAAACTGAGTCAATTTCAAATGTCGCCAAACAGTGTTTCGTTAGCGCTTCATATGCTATAGCTCAAACCTGCAATTCAGTTAGACATAAACGATCAATTAACCCAACAGTCGTTAAGCCTTCTCCGCTGAATATCTCGGCATCAACCATAGTTGGAATTGCTGTAGCAGCCTTGATATTTTTGATCATTCTCGTCGGCATCATCATTCTCATAGCTCTTTGCATAAAAAAAAGAGCCGAAAACAAGCGAAACTACACCAAGCGATCAGAGACGGGTACTTCAACTGACATTTCCAAGTGGTCCGTCAAAAATAGGAACAACTTGTCGGTCAGACTGAGTAAGCTGTGGAAGCAGAGAAGTCTGAGAGGCTTCAAAGACAACGAAGGGTTAGTTGGATAGCTGGGAAATCTTTTATGAAGTTTTTTTGATATCTTTCAATCATTTCACATTATATCAAAGCTAAGCTTGAAGTATTTCAAACAATTCAGAATGCCTAGCGTTCCATGGAAGAACACAAGCAACCTGTCCCAGATGGACATGCAGAACGTGAGTCAGGAAGAAGCCATCTTCGAGAATGAGGTCTGTGACTAGGCTCACTTGATGAAAATTTCATTTTATCTCACTTCATCTCATATCCGTTCCACCTCACCTCCACTTCACCACTTCTCCCACTATTGTGGTGATACCAATGAGACAGAATCAATACGATAGTGATAGTGAATGTGGAACCTATTAAAATGGACGAGTTCCAAAAGCATGAGTAGAGCAACATATTTGAAGTATGAATGGAAGGAATGAATTTGAAAATATGAATGACAAAATTGAGTTTGAAAATTTCAATCGTGACATTGATTTTGAACGGCATCGATCACATTGTGAATTTCACGGCCAGGTCATCCACGACAACCGTCCGCTAGTTGAGAACTGGAGGAAGTTTCTGGTGAACCTGGTGCAGAGGAATGTGGTTCAGAAGGGAATGATGGTAAACATTTTTACCAAGGACATTGTCACCACCGATGACTGGATCTTCAACTGGAGTGAGGTTTACACCATCGACGTCATCTTCGGCACCGAAACAAACGTCAACGTGCAGGAGGAAGAATTCTTTTTGAAAAAACAGAATGATGGAGTGGCATGTGGAAAGTCTGGATCTCAATACTCCCACGACAAACAAAACTTACTGGTCGTTGCCAAGACCAAAAAATATCTTATTGCAGCAATTGCCCCTATTTCTGAAACGCAAGATGGATCGGAATGTGAAAGAGAAGTCAGGCTGATAATGAATCATATCAATGCAGAAGGATATTAAATTTTCCGTCTCACAAACTGTGCCGCTTGGTGTCAATGCAATTCAAGTTTTCATTTGTTTTTGTTGCTCAGAGCATCATAAATCTTTGAAAATTATTCACTTTTCGACTTTTCAATTTCATTAACTTGATCAAGAAAATGCTATTTCTACTGCAAACTGTTACTTAGAAATTGAAGTCATTATCTTAGTTTTACGGAATTTTGATATAATGACAATCTTGTAACATTCATCGGCGCGTTGAACGTAAATTTTGTTGGTACAATACTTTTGCTACCATTTTAACTATCCGATCGTATCATAAGATTAATTGTGCGAGAACTGCTTGAAAGTTTACTTGAATGAATGTTTGCTATTGTACAGTACATTAATCGAAGCATTTTTCGTTTCCGTGATCATACGTCTAAAGGGCGTCAACCCGAAGAATTTATTTCGGAATATTTTTTTTAATTATTTCAAATGGATTTTCGAGTTATGAATAAACGAAACTTTTAAAAATGGTTGATTGTTGGCTAACATCATAAAAATGAGTAATTTCAATCAATGCCTTTGTATAGCGCTCCATGCTACATTATTGAAAAGCCGCTTCACAAATCAAAACTAATCGTAGCCGGGAATTGATTCCAGGGCCTCATGCTTACAGCCCAGCTCGTAAACACTTGCCTACAAGCGACCTATTTATATCAAAAGCGATAAAATAATTTATTTATTTATTTATAATTGGTTAATGAGAATATTCGAAATACTCATACGCAGATTCTTCACCAAGTGCTAAAGTTTTTTAAACAATTTTTTTGAAGACTTATCACACTCACTAATGAATGACTGCAAGTGTAATGTAACATTCTATAATTAATCACTGGAATATGTAATAACGTAGGAGACTTCACTACAAGTCCTTCCGACCTCCCTATCACAGCTATCAATGGGTTTGCCTACCTTTGTGTCGTGACTACCCAAGGCTATGAATAGGCGAAATAATTATAAACACCGATGAATGAAAAACAAGAATGAAAATTCAAAGTGTATAGAAACATTTCGAATAGAGAGTTACGTTGGGCAGATCCCTACAACCTTGTGAGACAGTTACGATTAAGACACACCACTACATTTGCTTAAGAGAAAACCTTTTTGAATTGTTAAACTCCGCTCAACCTTCTCTAAATAATTACAATATACTGGATTTCACAGGAAGAAATTAACTATGAGACCTCCGTTAATTACTATAATTTTATTTCTTATGACTTCAAATTATTTTGTAACAACAACGGCGGTAGAAACAACAAAGCAAACAATAACAACAGAAACAACAAATATAACAGCAGAAACAACAAATATAACAACAGAAACAACAACAGCAGCAACAACAACAGCATCAACAACAGCAACGACAACAACAGGGGTGACAACAGCAACAACAGCAAAAAATAACGACCCCACAACTGCAGCGGAAACATCTGACTTCTCTTTTAAGTACGTCATGGATTTGCTAGGGCCTAAAAAACGTGTAGATATTGTTTTTCTGATGGGACGAAATAAAGGAATTGGAAAAAAGAACTTTTACCACAAAGGTGATTCACAAGATTTAGTTAACTTTGCCATTTTAAACTTCCTCATAAACACATGCATCAAATTCCGACGAGAAGAAAAACAGCTTTCAAAATATTAGCTTCAACCTTCCATCGACAAACCTGACGGGCATCTGGCGATCAAATTTTGAGAAACACTTTACTAACTTGCGCTTCAGCACTTCAAAAGTTGCAAACCTTGATGAGCGTGAACTCACCACGCAGGGAAGCGCCTGACAATGGACCTGTTAAAGCAGTACGCCAGCGTGCACTATCAATTCGCCAGAGTGGCCTACGTCACGTTCGCTGCCAACGCCAGTGTCGACTACGACGACATCACGGCTCGGAAAAGGCCCTTTGACAAATGTCAGATGTTCCCTTCTGTGCAACAAGACAGGTACCACCCTTACATTCTTATCTGTGATTACGTGTCTGAAAGCCCTTTGTGCCGAGAAGAGTCTAGATTGGAACGTGATAAAACTATGAACCAATTTAAATGACTACTGAGTTTTTCAATGGAAACTTACAAAAGTTTTGGTGTCAAATCTTTGACAGTTTTCCTCTGGATTCGGTGAAATACAAGAGTGAAGAAGAGGTATCCGTTGAAGGAATCAATGACGCCATCAAGAAGGCCAACGAGATTTTCAAGACTGGAAAAATCCGGGGAGCGAAACAGGTGGTTTAATCATTTGAACAAGATGTTCAACAATTTTCATTTCCTGCACTTTTAAACCTTGTGAAACTGTTTTCTTTCATGATAAATTTTGGATATTTTCAACTTTTCAACTTCTTACTTGTTTGCATAAACCATTTCACAGGTCCTGTTCATAATAACAGATGCGGACTTCAAAAACATCAAAATAGCTGGAGACTCACTTTCTGCTTACGAAGTCTTTGGCGTAGTACTCGGAGACTTTGCCAGAAAACAAAACCTTATAGGTGGCAGCAACTTCTTCAATTTAGTTTCCATGTAGAGCTAAGGTGTTATAATCTTTTGGTCTTGAGATCCTTCTGGTTAAGACCACTCTACTCGTTTTTATACATGTTTTGCATTGAATTGTATATTCACTTGACGTTCATAAACTTTACAAGGCCTTGTTCCTGACCCAAGGAAGCGAGCGTCAGTTGATGTATGGCTGGAAAACACCAAAAACATTTCTTACCCAACAGGTAGTGGGTTTCTTCGTTATGAAAAATTCATTAGAAGTCAATTTTTTTAACTCCAACCTCTCATGAGTCACTCAATTTCATGTTTTTGTGAAAGTTAACCTGTGAACTTTCATACCTTAACATCATCACAGTCAACTGTCACCTTCAACCTCCCATCTAATCACCACAGTCACATCTCCTCTCCGCGTGGACACCTCATTGAATTGCTCGTCCGTGAACTCTGACTTGCACTACAATGCCACCAACACCCGCTGCTTCTGCGACGTCGATTACGGAGTCGTGAGGCTGCAGTGTCATACAGGCTACGTGGACGTTATGGAGAATGGAAAAAGAAACTGCGAAAGTTTGTTCTGCGCACGTTTACCTTTTTTTTGAGTCTAAAGTAATTTATATAATATTCGGGAAATGAATGAATTTATGTTCCGATGAAATGTTTATGCCATTTTATTTCCACTCGAATGAACAGAAAACGAAACTTTCATATCGTCATGTGGGACAAACTCGTGCAAGGATACCTTGTGCAAGCGACAGGGGGATGTGTGTGAGAAAAACATCCTTACGTGCAAGGACCACTGCTTGAACGGTGCTACCTGCGTCAACAACGAAGATTTTTTGTTCTGCCACTGCGACGTTTCTTTCTATGGTTCTAGGTGCTCTCTCAAAGAAGATGCTTGCAGGTCTAACCTAAGCAAATCTTGTTTTTGAATTTTCTTAGGGTTCATTGCATTCTGCTCAAAAAGCAGTATGTTCTCAGTATGTATGGGTCCACTTGCATTTTCCTTCGTGAAGTACAACCAAAACAAATGATCGTTTTTTGAACTTTAACTTTTGCCTTGAAGGTTTCCAAACATTTGTGAAAACAACGGGACGTGCAGCACCAACAGAGGCTTCCAGTGCACTTGCACCAAGGGCTTTTATGGCGCCGCCTGTGAAGTGAACCTCATACCTACAACTAAGAAACCTGGCCCTGGTCGTTCAGTTATTATTTCTATAGAAATTTTTTTAATTTTTCTATTAATTTTGTATTGTATTGTTATTATTATTATTATCGAAAAAATATTTCAATTGAATCAAGCTTGAAAAGTTATTTTTATTGAAAAAGTCACGCCAAAATTATAAATCATGCTGAAATGATTTCAGAAATTATATTGTCTCCTCTGAGCATCACAGCCGCTGTCATAGCAAGCGGCATAGCTGGAGGTCTCATACTAATAGTCATTGTGGTGGGTTTAATTATCTGTATGGCAATCCACATAACGAGGAAAAAGATTGGAAAATTACCCCAAAACGCCCTCAAATCCGAAATGGGCACTTCAACTGAAAGCAACGGATCTGTTTCCAAGTGGTCCGTCAAAAATAGGAACAACTTGTCGGTCAGACTGAGTAAGCTGTGGAAGCAGAGGAGTCTGAGAGGCTTCAAAGAAAAGGACGGGTTTGTCGAGTTTCATAAATTTTTATTCAGTTTTTTATTTTTTTTAAATTATCATTTTTTATTTTTTATTTGAAAAAAAAATCACTTAAAGTCACGTTTTCAGCATGCCGAGTGTGCCGTGGACGAACCACGAAAACCTCACGACCATGGAGCTGCAGAACATCGACCAGGAAGAAGCCATTGTTGAGAATGAGGTTTCTTTGATCACAAATTCACATTAATTCCACAATTTTTTCTATTAGTTTTTACTTAATTATTCTATTTTCTTTTTCAGACCATTCACGACAACCGTCCTTTGATGGAAAATTGGAAGCTATACCTTGAAGAGTTGATTGAAGAAGGTCATATTCTGAAAGGTTTGATGGTGAACGTGTTCACGAAGGAAATTGTCACTACCGACGGCTGGTCGTTCAACTGGAGTGAGGTTTACACCCTTGATGTCATCTTCGGCACCGAAACAAACGTGGAGGTACAAGACGATGAGTTTTACTTGAAAGAACAAAAAGATGGAGTGGCATGTGGAAAGTCTGGATCTCAATACTCCCACGACAAACAAACCCTCTTGGCTGTTGCCAAGACCAAAAAATATCTTATTGCAGCAATTGCTCCTATTTCTGAAACGCAAGATGGATCGGAATGTGAAAGAGAAGTCAGGCTGATAATGAATCATATCAAAGCAGAAGGATTTTAATTTTAAATTAATAGATCAGTTTTGAAACATTTCTTAAATTGTCCGTTTTAAAAATTACTTGTACAAAAGTTGCATATATATAAATAAACAAAACTTTTGGATGATTTTCGTAAATTGTTTTTAAAAAAACTTCGAACGACTAAACCTTAATATTTTTTGCATACCTTCATTCTTGTCCTTTGAACTTTCCCTCAATTTCATAAATGGTTCAAACATTCTTTTCCAATCTAATCTAATCAAGACATTTGTAACGCGCTCTTCGGCGCTATGTTAAAAACGCTCCCATAGAAACGGTTTCACTCGCCGTGGGCTACTAGACGACTGACAATTTATGACGGCATCTGTACTTCTTTTTTTGTAGTCTTTATTGAAGCAAATCCAGACAAGCGTTAAAAATGACACAGAGCTTTGTTGTTTAAACAGTTCATAGCATAGCGTTTTTGAACAGTGTGTAAAAAACGCTATATAACTGATTTGATTAGATTAAACTAGATTGTACTTTCATTGAGTCGTCGCTTTTAGAACTCAAATTTAAAAAATCAGGTTTTTCAAAAATACCAGTAAAAATATAATAATTAAATTTTGAAGAAAAAAATTTTGGTAGAAAAAAGTATACAATTTATATTACAACTCGATTGCGCTATATATAAATCGTGACTTACTTACTAGCTGAAAGTAAAATCTATCAACACTGTAGCTGATTCCTTTAATTTCACACCCTTTTTTGTAAATTGTTCGAGGAACGTTTTTTTGAAACAATGGTGAAGAATTTTTTTTATTTTGAAGTTTGACATTGTTTTCCACCTAACTGTCATTAAAATAAAGTAATTTTATAATTTTAAATCTATTCTTTCATTACCTTATCTTGAACTACCACAGGCTGTAAAGTTAACAAACGAAAAATTGACGGGTAAATATTTGAAATTTCCAAAATTTCATTTTTTCCATTTTAATTTTCTATAATTTCAAAAAAAACAAGTCTTATAAATGATACCCACAACAGAGTTGAAAGATGCCTTCATGTTGTTCGATTACAACAAAGCTGGAAAAATAATTTGTAGGGATATTGGACCAGTGATTCGTTCTGTTGGTCTTAAGCCTTCAGAAGCTGAAGTTCAGGAAATAATGCAGGAAGCCACACAAGGTGGAGGTGAGTAAAGTTTTCCCACTGCTTTAGTGGTACTTTTATTTTTTGAGTATAAGATAGATATATTAATCCAATAATTATTTGTTTTGTTTTTATTATTTTGTTACTGCCCAGTGCCAATTTAAAACTCTCAGAATACCAAATTGTATAATTACTCACATAAATTTTTCAGGAAATGAAATAGATTTAACTTTGTTGGTACAGCTTGTTTCAAAAATAGTGACAAATCCTCCAACTGAAAGACCTGAAGATCTTCGAGAAATGTTTCGTCTATATGACAAGGAGGGAAAAGGGGTGTTGTCAGTGAAAGAAATGAAACACTTGTTGACCAGTGTGGGTGAAAAGCTGACAGAAGATGAAGCAGATGAGTTGATGAAGATGACAGGTTGCGTACAAAGTGGGCAAGTCAACTATGATCGTTAGTATGTTGTTGTTTAAGGTTATGTAAAAAAGTATATGTGATAAATACAAGATTTTTCAAAGCTTTTAAAGCTTTTTGTTCAAACGGTTTATAGCAGACCGCTTTTGAACAGTATGTAATCAGCTATGTACAAATCCTTTGATTAGATTTAGTTTATTATTTGGTTTAATCATTATTTAACAATTTTTTTAGTTTTCAAACTTTCAGGCTTTTTTTATGTTGAAGGTTTTTAATATTTCAATATTGATTTACGTTTTGTTATATCACAATCTTATGTCCTTTATTTTGTACCTTTCAGGTTTCATCCAGGCAGTCTTGAAAGGATGATTCGAAATCGGAGTTTCGACAATTTCAACTAAAGCACCATCTTATTTTAGGAATAATTTTTCATAATTTTATACAAATTATTTTAAACTGTCGGATATTATACTTTCGTTTTTTAACATTGTTTCTTTATACAAAATACATAGTAATACAGATTATTTAAAAAATGTAGAGTTGTATCGTAGTTTATATTGAATGACTATTGAAGAATTTTTCATTAAATTAACCAAAATTGTAATGTTACATTATAGAGGCATTAAGCCCGTAAAGTTTCGAAGCCACTCAAAACGTCTTAAAGACTTTAAAAGTATATTTTCTTGTATTGAACATTTTTTCAGTTAAAGTTTATTCAGAAAATAAAATTGAAACAAAAAGTTTAATGATTAATTTTGTAGGAACAAAAAATTAAAAATTTTCAACTTCCTATTGGTATTAAAATTTAGAAATTTTAAATAATAATCATAATCTTTGGTAAATTGCTGTGTAAATCCTAGCTGAAATTTATTTAGTACCAATTGCGCAGTTTGGTCAGTCCTGCGAGAATCACTTCAAATTTTCACATAATGGAGACCGATTTGCAACATGACCAATGTACTTCAGAGGAAGAGTCTAAAATCTCTTTTCCTCCTCTATCTCAAACAATCCCAATAAATAACGATAAGCCTCAACTATCCGTTGGAGTGATTTTTAGAAAGGTGGAAGAAACATATCCAGTGGATCGCGACCTTGAAGTTTTTTATACAGTGTTTAAAGGTGTTGAAGTAACTTCAAGAGATTGGATTGGTTTATATAAAGTGGGTTGGAGATCGCACCATGATTACGTATACTATGATTGGTCTCCACCCCATGAAACGTCCCATGACGGCAAGGATGTGGACAAGAAAATAGTTTTTTCAGGTTGGTGTTAAAATAAAAAGTTATTTATGAACTCAAATTTGCTTTCCTCGGGAATAGTGCAATAAAAATTTTTCGTCAACAGGTTCAAAAATGCCAAAAGAAGATGGTGACTTTTACCAGTTTTGTTACGTCACAAGTACAGGGCAGGTTAGGGGTGCCAGCACACCTTTTCAGTTCAAGGAGTCTCAGATTGACGATTTGGTGATCGTGAGGGAGGGGCTTGATGGTACTGAAGATGAAGACCTCATGATTGTCAAGACCTCAAAAGAGTTGCTGCATGAACAAATGATAAAGACCAAGTTAGAAAATATTTCCATCAATGAGGTTTGTAAGAGCTTATAAACATTTCATACATTTTTAAAATGTTAAGTTAAAATTAATGCCAGAATAGACAATTATTTCAAATCAATCTCACCTACTATTCAGAAACTGTTATCAGTAGAAACCAGCTTGGAACTGGCACTTGCAAGGGAGCTTGGTTTGAAGATGAACCTAGACAAGATGATGGAAGCAGAGGATTCAATCAAAAAACTCAATGAGGTATTCATTAGTTTTAGTAAATATCTACTTATTTCACTGAATGAATCTTCCAAATTATTCATCTACAAACCTACCCAAAAAAATAGTATTTTTAAATTTAAACTGATTAAATGGCCACATATCTACCTTACCATTGTCCATGACAACCAATCAACCACACAGGAACACATGGACCAGTTGACCGAGGCTCGTCAGCAAAATGAGTACTTGCAAGGCTGCATGACTGGCATGCAGGAGAAGGTTGACATCCTCAACCAGGTGCTCTTTTTTCTGATTTTTTTGTGTCTTCCTTCATGTTTTCCTCTACGTCCTCTTTCATGTCTTTTACTGTGTCTTCCTTTTTATCTTTCTTTATTATTCTTCAACTTGTCTTTCAATCATTGAATGAGTTAATTCGGAAAAAATTGAAGGTTTTTAAACTCACTGATTCTACAACTATTCATGATTTTCATTAGGATTTTGATCATGAGTGGCTTTTCCCTAAAAGTTTTTCAACACTTTCTTCAACCCACCACAAAGGAGAAAACGAGCATGGAGCGAAGACTTGATGACTCGGATGGTTACATCTCCAGTCTGCAGGACAAGATCAAGAACCTGGTGGTGGAAAAGGATCTGCTGCAGGGAAAACTCAACTCTCAATTAGAAGAAAACACTGTTTTCAAGGTGCTTGCTTGTTGCAGTGTAGTTGCGATGAAGAAGGATAAATTTTGTGTTAAAATCATTTTCATAATTTTAAATGGTTTTAGGGGTTAATACCGTATAAATTTCTTGCTCTTTAGCTTTACAATTACTCTTCACCCATCCACCCATTCATTCAATCTTCCAACCTCAGAACTGCTCTAATATAATCTTACTACAGAACTACAGCAAGCAGTTGATGTTGGAGTGTGAAGAGAAGGTGCGCAAGCTGCAAGGCCATGATGCAGACACAGCAGTGCGTTTGGCAAAGTTGACAGACGAGTTGAAGAACATGAAGGTCGCTTGATATTTTATATTCATAAGTACCATCAATCAATCACCCAGCCACTCATGCTTCTTACTTCATCCTCTTGTTTTGTGTGGTGCAACGATTGAAACCTCTACTCAGACCTCCATGGCCTTCTTGTCCGACAAGTTGCAGAACTCGGAAGACAAGCTAGGAGCGGCTGAGCACTGCAAGAAGATGCTGAATGAGGAGGTGGTCGCTTTGAAGGACAAGTTGGAGGCTCTTGAGGCGGACACCGAGATGGAAAAAAAGAAGATTGCTGAAGAAAACGAAAAAAAGGCCAAAGAACTAGAAATTAAAAGGGCGGAAGTCGTTGAGAGGGACAAGCAGCTGGAAGCGATCAACGAGCAGCTGCGAGAGTACGACAGGAGGCTGAGAGGCAATCTGGTGGAGAAGGTGAAGCAGCATCTGGAGGACCTCAAGAATAAGCTGGTGCACAAGGAAGACCTGCTGGAGGAGAGGCGCAAAGAGGTGGATGAGGAGAGGAGGGCCAAGGAGGCTTTGGCACAGGAGTTGCAGGCCGGTCAAGGCTGCATGTTCGCTCTAGAGACCGCCCACAAGGTGCTCCTGCAAAGGCTCAACAACAAGCAAGACTCCCATCGCAACCACAATGACAAAATCCGTCTCAAGGTGCCACTTGTGACTCCGTGTTTCATTGAAGGGATTATATTAATATTGTTGATCTGAATAATTTCATCTCTGAAAAATACCCTTAAACTATTGAAAAAAAAATTTCTTTGATCCACTCACCCACCAAACACGCTTTCAGAAGGAGAAAGAAAGGAAACAAGAAGATGAGAATAACAAAGGTTCGCATGTCAATGCATCAGAGAAGCTTTTAAAATAAATCACGCTTTTATAACTCGTATTCTACGGAAGTTCCAACTTCTGTACTTTTCAATGTTGTTTTAGCATTATTCAAATTAGTTTACTTTTTCAGCAAAGCGTCATGTTGATGTTTCAACAGATGTGGAGCAGAAGACAACCAGTGAACTTAAAGAAAAGGTAATTATCTCTGACAAGCGCGTCCTAAACGCACACAAACACACATCCACGCACACACACAAACACATACACACACAGCTGACTTTTTACATGAAAATGTACTCTGAGGAAAGGGAACTCAACACTAAGCTAACCAGGTTTGGACCACGACTTTTCGTCATCATTGTCATCATCTTCTCTCTTCTTCTTTTTCTTCTTTTTAGCAAAGATTTCCATTTTCTTCCATACAGCTCGTTACAATAAATGCCTCACTGCAGTATTGTGGCAGAGCAAGAGAGGCAACTCATTGACCTCAAACAGGTGTCTATTTGTCAGCTTTCACTTTAACATAAATCAATCAATTTTGTTATTTTATACTTTTTTTTAATGATTTTTTGACACTTTAATGGCTTTTCTTTAGTTTTTTAATCTTTCCAACGTGAGTCTGAAGTTGCTTGAATTCTGTGAAAATAGACTGGTTGCTCTGTGCGTCTTCGTGTCGCCGCTATACCATCAGCGTCTCTGTGCACTTTAGCAACATATTGTTTCCACCTAACACCACAAACAACAGAAGTGCCTGCAAGGGACTCCTACATTCCAAACCCAACCAGAACCCAGTGAGTTGGATGGATGTATGGATATATGGATGGGTGGGCTAGTTGGTTGGTTGGCTGTTTGATTAGCTGGTTGGACTGTTGGATGGTTGGCTGGATAGATAGTGGTTTGCTTGGTTGGATTGTTGAATGGATGTGGGGTGGGGGTATTCGTGGTTGAGTTCATTAATTCGATCTTCCGGTTCAAGAATTATTATTAATTCATACTTCTCGTACAGTTCGCCACCAGCCTGTACATACCAACGAAGAAGAGAGGTTTGTAGTGCTTGTAACTATTGGCTTCAGGGTGGTGGTGATGATCAAAAATACTATTTTGAAAACCGATAATAACGCTATTACTTATTATGGGAGATATCGTCTTCTTATCCATTTAGTTTCTTGCGACACAGAGGCATCGCCATTGGCATGCTTCAACAAAAACCAATATAATCTTCACTATAATCACACCTACAAATAATTTTTTTTGCGTTGAACATTGGCACAGACACGAACTCACGTCCACTAGGTTTGTGGACGCGTTGAATGATTACTCGCTGGCTGAAGAAGCGGGTTGCCATGACGTCATTGGAGATGAGGCGCCTGACGAGGAAGTGTTGCAAGGGAGGGTTGATGCTCTTCCGTGCAGGAGCATCAAGTGAGTCTGCTTGGCAACTTCTTGTTTTCTTTACATTTTTCATACTTTCATATAACTGATACTTGGCGGTGAAATTCGCCTCACTCCATTCTGTCTTCAAGCGCTTTCCGCACCTCTAACCACTATCACTACCACTGTGCAGGTCGTGTCCCTTCTGTCCACTGACGTTCGACGAGGGCATGAGTGAGGTAGCGATGACGCAGCACGTGGAGATACATATGAAAGATGGGGAGGAAGATGAACCCACGTGTCCCGTGTGTGGCGTCCAACTGCCAGGCAAGCCAGAATTGTCCCTCCATATCGAGAGCCACTTTGAGTGACGTATATGGCTGCTGTGCTTTCGAAATGGTTTCATTTTGAGATTATCCACTTTGGAAGATTTATTGCAGATTTATTATTATATTTATTGCTGGACGGCAACAATTTGACTTTGTTCCTCGGCGAATTTCGCTGGAACCATTCTACTTAGCCTCATATCAGTTGTTTTTAAATGATTGAGGCGTGGTACATCGTGCTATCAATTTTTTTTGTCCTTCGTTACCTGTTTGTCATGCCGCAAAACTTAATCCGTTTTTTATTCACCAACTTATTTATGCCTGATTCGGTTTTCATTTTCAAGACTCAAATTTGCAAAAATATCACTTTTTGAAGATGAATTCTGCTTCTAAACTGTTTTTATACACTATAGAAAGTTTTCCAATCAATAAAACATGTTAAACTTTATTTTGATGAAGAATGTGACAAAAGTGAAAATATGGTAACAAGTATCCAACAGTCGACTAAAGTGAACCGTCGCGAACGAAGTTAAAACATTAATTTTCGCATTGTTCTTTTTTGAAGCAATTTTGGACAGTTTCGATCAATTCCGTTCTGTGCATCACTTTCAAGTAGCCAATCAGCTCAGGTAGCTGTTGCCTTTTAGGCGGCTCAAAGTTGGCGTGCCACGAGTCCAAGAGGGCCTTTGCTGGCGACTCTGTAGTCTCGAAGTAGCCAATAAGCCTGAAACGACAAGTGGATGAACGAAGAGAGGAAGGTTTATTGATTTATTTTTTTTAATTAAATGAATTTGAAAATTTTAACTAGAAGAATAGTTTTTTTAATTTAATTTTTTAAATTTTATGAATCTCGTAAGAATTTAATTGAGCTTAAACTGAGGAAACTACATTGTATAGCGCTGATTATTAATTTTAAAGCGATAATAACAGATTGATTTGGAAAGTCTTATATTCACCTCTCCATCCCCATCAAGCTAGCCAGCTCCCTCCATCCATTGCTGTCAAGCTGCGTCGATAAAAGTTTTGTCAAGAGGCTGAAAATCAGAATGGATGGGTGACTAAGTAGTTGCTTATGAGAGATGCACTGTGAAATTGGAGTACTTTGAAAAGTGAAATGGCTTGTTATTTGTGGAACTTAGGATGGCAACCTGTGAGAGTTTATCGAGTCTTGCTTGCTTATGCTCTGGTCACTATAATAATTCGAAGCCTGTGAGTGAAAAAGACAAAAATAATTTTAAAAAACTTTTTATTTCCAAATCAAAATTTTCCAACAAACACAAGCTTCTTCTTAATCACCTTATCATAGACGCTGTTGTAAATGTTTTCAGTATTTGGCTGTTGAGCAGCTTCCATGCCTTGGTAGTTGCCACCACAAGAAGCCTTGTTTTCGGTATTCAATGCACCATCATAGCAGCCACTGTTGTACATCATCTTGCTCGAATGGTTGTTGATGTGTCTGAGGGCACTCAGATGATCGGAGTAGCATTGTTTTTCGACTGGAAACTCGGTGAAACTTTCCGAACTATGTTGCTGTTTTATGAGTATTGTGCAAGAGAAGGGGAAATAATTGGTATGAACATGGCGGTCACAAGGGAGGGGGTGCTGCGGGGATACATTGTTTGTGCATACTTCAGGAAAACCGCTTTTTTGTTTTTGTTGTTTGAGATTGGAATCACTTTGTCGAGTGGTTGTTGAGTTGTGTTGTTCAGTAAAGTGGTTGTTATCCTGAACACAGGATGGATGTTGATTGAAGGTAAGTTGCTGATAGTGTTGCTGGTCGGTGTGTTTTTGCTGCTTCAACTGGAGGTGTTGCAGCTTCGTGTGTCGTTGCAGAAATTGTTGTAGTGGGGAGTTGGGGAGATGATGGAGTGAGAAGGAACAGTGGAAGTTCATTTGGTGGTTGTTCCACAAATGACCAAAGGGAATTTCCTTCATTGATGTAACATTAAATCAAATGGAAAATTGGTAACCAGCTATTTTTAAATAGCCAATACGTAGAAAAAAATCATCACTTTGATAAAAAAATGAAGCTTCAAAAAGCGCACCTGCTGTTGCTTAGGACTGGACCAATTGTGGTCTAAGCCCTTCAGAGTTACGAGCACATCACCACCTCTCTGGAAGTGGAAGGGAAAGTTGTGAGGCTTTCCGAGAATGGAGTACCCTTCGCTTCGCTCCATCTCCACAGCGTACTGCAGGTTGTGCGTAACTGCTTGTAGACAATGTACAAGGTTTATTCTTTATTCGTTTAAACTTTTTTTTCTTACTATTACTTTAAAACGTTTTTTGAAGAAAATTTTGTCAGACGAAAAACCTAGCTAAAATAGTTTCATAATGAAAACTTTTAAACGAATTTTTACTAAATATTAAAAAAAATTTTTATTGAAACGATTTAGAATCTAACCTCAAACGAATCAGGATTGTCGTCTATGAAATATATTTTGAAAATAATTTCCTTGGAGTTGACAGTGGTGGGGAAGAAAGCGATCACTTTCAACATTTTACAAACATCAAAGGAGCCTTCTGTAGAGAGATTGCTATAGAGGTTGTTGCTTTGTGTGGCCAGCTTGCTAGCACCACTGCTCGCCACCTTTGCTTCTTCAGCTACAGGGGACTCTAACACGACAGTGTCAGGTGGTAGCCTCGAATGATCCATCAGGATGATGTCGTAATTGTTTTCCGAGTCTCCACTCCTCACGCTACCACCCGATCCACCACCTTTTGTTTTCACCTGCTTTTTATCCCAGAATAAATCTTCGTTAGAAGTTACATTGGTATGTATTCTATTATTACTATCAATGTTATTATTGTTGCTGCTGCTGCTTCTAGGGTTATTTAAATTTCCGTCATGTTGACCGTTTTTAATATTTACGTCACAAGATGATGATGGCTGGCCAATGAGAGCATAGCCTGAGAGCACGTGGTCTGTGATGTAACAGTACTCATCATCCAATGAGAAGAAGGCAGGTTCTAGATGGTTTGTCTGTGTGATAGTTGATGACTGGAAAAATAAATTATAATCATGATGTAACTAAATTTGAGAAAGGTTTTCTAAAAGTTCCACCTCGAGCGAGTCTGATTGGTTGAACTTGAACAAGGTGAACAGCCATTGGTTGCTATCCACAGAAAGTGCATTGTGACGTAGCTTGATGAGGGCTGCTTTGTGGAAGGTGCTCTCCTTGCCCTCGAAGCCACACAGCACCACACTGCTCAAGAGGGTCTGCGTTCCTGATGATGAACGCGCGGTCACAATGATGTTTGCGATCACTCATTTTATTTCGTAGTCTTTATTAAATCAAAATCCAAAAAAACGCTATAAAGGTCACACAACGTGGTGAACAATTGAAATAAATAATTAAAAAATTAACTTAACAAATAATGAATGTCATAAGAAGTCAAAGATTTCAATTTTCCACTTATATATTTAGTATTTATTTTTAGTTTCCAGTAGTCATTAATCATAGTAAAAGCTTGGAACCTAGTCAACTCCACAAGCCAAAAGACCCACCTTTCAGCTGCAGTCTGTTGAGTCTAGAGAGAGACAAGTACACGTAGTGTTCCTGTTCAAAGGCTCCTCTTGGCACTGAAAGAGAAACACCTGAGGTGAGAGGAATTGTTGTGAATAGCTTTGTGTCTCGATCAGTGTGCTCTCGAATTAAATTAAATTCTTACACATCTTTACCCAGCTTTTCAAAGCAGATTTCGCCTCCGTTGTTGTCAATTCTCTTCCATAACGTCACGTCACCACAGAATCTTGCCTCGGGGTCGAAAGGTTGATGTGGCTTCGTGAAGCGTTTGTTGGAGTTTGTGGTCGAGAGGGACGTGGAGGGAGAAATAGACAGCAGGTATTGTTTTTTGTTGTACAAACTGTCGTTATTGTGACTGTTGCTGCTGCTACTGCTGTTAGTTGCTTTGCTTGTTATTTTATTGAAGTTTTCAATGTTCGGGTCGCTTTCCCCGCCTACATCATCATTACTAAAAGTGCCTTCTCTGTCACCGCAACTTTCATTTAAGTGTTTTATTTCATTATCTTTGTAAAGTAAGTTCTTTTGTTTAAGAAGTTTTTTGAGCATTTTCAATTTGATCCTCTGTTTGTACGAGCCAAACAAGGGGGTGCTGCAGTTTTGGAGAAAATTATTCTTAGAAAAGTCATTGTTGTGGCTGTTTTGAGTCACCAATTGTTTGTTTTGGGTGAGGTTTTCGTTGGCTCTTCTGTTGTTTGCTTCATAGTCAATTTTGAATGCGTCGTAGTTGAGCTGGTTGGAGTTGTACATTTCCTTCTGCATAGACACACACGTTCCTTCATTCTTGCTGCTTGCCGACACTACCTTCGTCTTATGAACGTCTGAATAAATAATTTGTTTAAACTATATTTTACTCAGTTTTTGAAGTTTTTGAAAATGCCATGATTAATTTTTCAAAGCCATAAATCATTAAAATTTCAAAAAGAACAAAAACTTTGCATTTAAAAAGACCCTCAAAAAGCATGGGCCGGCTTGAAGACTCTCCGACGTGAATTATAAATTCGTAAGGTTAATTTATTGTGGAGCGCATGAGAAATATGAAATTATGCAAAACTTCAGCTTTCTCGTCTGCAAATTTCATCGAAATAATGGCGTATGGTTGTTTTATTGTGTTTCTATAGATTGTTCTACGCAAGGGCATTATATATTTGGAATTAATTATTCGGTCCCCATTAACGTATATAAAAACCATTATACTTTCATTATCGATTTATCGTCTGAACTTGAAAAAGTTTGAAAGAGTTTGAAAAAATTAAAAATTCACGATTAATTGGGTTACATTGTAAATTTATATTTATGAAATTTGAAAAATTGAAAATAATAATAATTAAGATAGAAAAAGTTATAAAAAGCAAATTGAAAAGGATATATATATATATGAATATATATATATATATATATATATATATATATATATATATATATATATATATATATATATATATATATATATATATATATATATATATATATATATATATATATATATATATATATATATATATATATATATATATATATATATATATATATATATATATATATATATATATATATATATATATATATATATATATATATATATATATATATATATATATATATATATATATATATACACATTGTATTGATAAATCAAATACCTTTATAGAATATGAAAAAAAATTATCCGGCTTCGAACGCTTTTGTTTGCTTGTGTTTTGACTTATGATTGATTCAAGCGTTTGAAGCCAATAGAGAATTTTTAAATTTCCACTTAAAGGCCATTAAGTTATTCTGAAGTAGGTGCTAAAAGTGCCAATTCATTAAAGGCTCCATGGTAATCATTATCTTTGACGTAATGCAATAAAAGCAACAGACAACCTTTGTCCCAGAGGTTTGATTTATTTGTGAAGAAACGGTACGAAATGATGAAGATGAAGAGAACGACAAAGGCCGTGGCGATGATGATGATTGTGATAACAACCATAGTCTTTGTTATTTCATTCTGTTGATTCTGTTGTTGGTAGTCTGTGAGGTGATTTATGAAAGCGGTGTAATTATGAAAACGAAGAAGGGCAGCGAAACAATAAATTATTGGCATCAATATCAGATTTCAACTTCATATCGCCACACAACGCCACAAACCTTTGAATTTATTAATTTTTAAAGTAAAAATAACTTTTCCAAAAATGATAAATTAAATAAAATCGAACTTAAAAGGTAAAAAAGTAATGGCAGGACTGCAGACTAACCTGATTTCATGAAACAGCTGTCGATCGTGCAATTTCTCATTTCTAGCTCATACTCAACACAATAGTCGGTGTGGTTGTTAACCATATGATTATGCTGAAGGTTTTTGTTTTCATTATTAATGAAGTAGCTGTTTGACCCCTTGTGTTTCTTTTTTATAATGTTATTAATTCTGTCTTCTTCAGCATCATTAGGCTCGTAGATATTTGAGTTCTCATTCTTAATGCCTCTGATGTCTCTCATGGTGCTCTGCTCCAGCTTATTCCTTTTCTGTGTCATCATTCGCTCTTTCCTTGTCCTGTTGTTGCCATTGTTGCAAAACCTCTTCTTGTGTTGGATGCAGTCGCTCGAGCAACTCGACCACGAACTCCACTCCGACCAGAGGCCCACTGCAAATACATCAATATCATTTAACGACAAATAAATAATAATGCTCAGCTTAATAGAGACATACGCGCATACTTCTATGCTTATTTATATCTATACAAACATTATTATAATAACACTCCAGCCCGTCAATCTACAAAATCAAAACAAACACTGAAATGACAAGAGTTATAAATGAAATGAGGCTGACTGAAGCACCGAACACATACGAAGAATGAACGCCTGTTTCGGATATTTCTTTTAGCTGATTATTGTCAAACTTAACGGATCATTAATTACCTACTTGTTCAAATAACACCTCACCTGGGCACAATGAAGGGACGCCGTTTTTGACACCTTTGAGACCCCCACCATTTCCGCCACCACCACTATTGCCACCACCGCCACCAGAATTACCACCACCAGCACCACCGCTACCAGCACCACCGCCACCAGCACCACCGCCACCAGCACCAGTGCCAACAGCAACGTCAGAATGCGTGCCACCAGCACCAGTGCCAACAGCAACGTCAGAATGCGTTCCACAAAGTCTCCACTCTTGCCAGTCTTGAACGCAATACATGCCAGCTTGCACAGGGACCTTCTGAGTGCATCGCTTGCGTCTGCTCTGTGAACATCTGTCTGAACAGGCACTCCACGACGACCATTTTTCATCCACTGAGAAGGTAGAAAAGTTATTTATTGCTCTGAGTTCCTTCCAATTTTTAAAAACTGGTTGAATTATTTTTTGAACATTGTACTGAAGCGTGGTGTAATTTGAAGAGCTTCGAAATCTTTTTGACGCTTTTCGTGATAACTCAATATATTTTACATGCAGCAGTTTTTTAGTATTAAATTTGAAACTAAAAAAAATAAAAGTTATGAAAAGACAATCTCAAATGTCAAGTATCAATTGATGTTATAATTCTCAATCGAATGATGTACAGATGAGATAAGAAGGGTATTTTTTAAATAATTGGCCGATCTATGGGAGGTCGAAGAAGAGGCCAGAAGTCAACGTTTTCAATTCCAGACAAATGAACGCCCTTCTATGCAAAATGCGACTTTTAAAGGCCCCTTCAATTTGCGATATGTAAAAAAAATCGTTCTTATGAAGGATGCATTGACATCTTTTCAAAAACATTTATTTATGAAAATGAAGAATATGATTTGAGATTTTTGAAAGCATCAAAAATAATGGAATGAAGTTGCAAATCGAAAAAAAAACGAGGGATGAGGAAGTTGATGCAAGAAAAATCAGTTATCAAAGACAAGTGTGAAGGAGTATGGATTGTACGCGCGCGATAAGGCTGTTTATAGAGGTATATAAAGCAGTGTGTTAAATTTACTAGAGGTGCGCGCGCTAGACTTGCCTGAATTGTCTTGGAAATTTGAAGTCCAATATTGTGAGTTGTTTAATGGGGAAGTTTTTTTTCCAAAATTAAATTACATATTCAATAAACGGGGGTGATAAAAGTTTATTGAAATATAAAGTACCTTATGTTAGGAAATCTAATCGCGCAAACTAGCTTACGTCTCATTTCTTAGAAGGACTTTGAAGTTTTTATAGTTATTGTCACTAAAATCAACAATTACCGTTACAAAAAATCAACAATACAACAACAAAAACAAGTATCTCAGCATTCTACCACTACCACATGCAGCTTTTCCCCACCACATACAAGTACCAGGCTTCCCTTACCACCACACTTCCAAAACCATTACGTTTCCTCGAACAATACACCCACCACACTGCCACAACCCCCACCCACCGTAAACGACCACTCTCGCTTGATCGCTAGGTAGCTTGAAAGCCACGTTCTGAGCCACGCACGTGTAGTTGTCGGCGTCAGAAAGTCTCGCCTGCACAATTATGAGGTTTCCTGCAAAGTAATTGAGCGTAATTAATTACCCACTCGAAGGCCCTTTGAAGAGACTAGCGTAGGCTCAAGGCAGACTGCCGTTTAATACTTCCATCGATCAATACCTATATTTTTTAGAAATGAATTTTTTATACGTTTTATTCTTTTTAGAATTGATTTCTATTTCATTCCTTGTTTTACGTGTCTCTTATTCATTGTTCAAAAGATTTTCATTTTTGTTGCTGTCTTGTGGAAATCTTTCTTGGTCGTTGATATAGTGTTATCTCTTTGTTCCTATAGTGGTTTTTTATGTTGCAAAATGCAGCCTAATAACCAATAATTTCAAACGTAAACCCCGATTTTATCATCCGCGATTGTTTGAATAATTCATAAGAAAAAAAAATCAAAAACAGTGCGGCATTATAACTAACAATACAATACTAAAGCGATTGTTAAAAAGTTCAATGAGAACATAATTAGAGGTAATACGAAGAATTAATTGTTTCATTAGCTGTTGGCTGGATTCTCATAATCAATAATAATCTTCCTCCACCACAAC
>OX387248.1:10159968-10242468 GCA_947562095.1 Branchellion lobata | reverse complement strand
AATTGGCAAAGGCGTGGCGATAACATCAGCAAAAATACGCATAATAAAGTCTCCGCTGAGGATAGTTCAATAGACACATCTGATAAAGCACAGAAGTGGCTTGATGATGATGATCGGCGAATACATCAGCTTGGAATCTTCAGTAAATATGAGTCAGATTTCAAAGAAATGAGTACCGTTGAAAGCCATATGAAATTGAAAAACCAGGAAAATATTGAAAATAATTCGAAAAAGAAAGGTGTGGAGAGTGAAGGTGTGGAAAATGAAGATGTGGATGATGAGAAAAATTCTGATATATCAATTAATCGAAGGCGCAAAAACAACAAAAACTTAGTGAATTTTGATAACAAAAACCAAAATTCGAATCGGAGAAGTTACAAAAACAGATATACAAATAACTTCGGATATGTGCGAAAGAAACAACTTGATGTATTCAATAAAAGAAAAACTAAACCGAATATGATGCCATCCAATTACAGGCCGTGGCATGAGAGAAGAAATATGAAGGAGAGAAATGGTCGTCTCCGACAATTCACTCGTGCAAAGAAGCACTCCAACGGACTAGCAATCCTTAATCATTTTTCCACTAATGACAGAAGGACTTTAAGACCTCCATACACAAACGGCGCCTTACCGAAGCGATGTTTTGACACCCACAACTGCACCTTGTTCGATTGGAAACACATCGATAAATCACAGCAAGCACAATGGACGCAACCAGGGACACTTCACTTTGAACCACCCGCTCCTCCCACCCAATCTCCACCATCTCAAGACACCACCATGACCCACGCGGTTCTATCCAACTTGTCCTATCGGCAAGACCACGTTGATATTTTTGAATTTTTGATACCGAAATTTATTTTTTTGGTTCTTTTTTGTCTTTTTTGTCTTTTCCTGATGCTCGCAACTAATAACATTTGTTTGTTAATTGCAATTAAAGCGTCCGGCATAAATATAGAGGTCGAACGAGCATTATGGCAAAGCATTGAAGTAGACAACGCCAATCCATAGATTTCGAGTTTAAATTATAAATATTGAACTTTAAAGTTGATGTTCCAAAGAATTTCTTCAATTTTTGAAAAGATAAACGTATATATTGCCTCAAAATGAAGTCAATTAAATTCTTTAATTTATTTTTATTTTTATTTATTTTTTTTCTTATTTTTAAAACTCCGTGCTCATAAATCAAGAGAGAATATTATGAAACACAAAATAAAACAATTTTCAAATCAGCTTAAAATTGTTTCCTGACCGCATTAATGATGGCATGCAAATGCTTCAAAAATAACATTAGCGTTAAAAACAATTCCTTTCAAGTTGCCATTTAAAGCGATAAAAGTTTCGCTTCGAGCTCTCGCAGTTTATTCGTGAAGTGAATTGAGACGTTCATAAACAACTTCTTGGAACTTCAATCAATCGACACGTGGCCATAAAATAAGTTTTGGTTCAAAACGTCACCATTCTAGACCGGAGCAAACATAAACAGAGCGAGAAATTAGTCGGTCTTGGAAGCGAAAACCTACAAAAGCATACAAAATCATGATTTGTGTTCCATAGCCAACAAGGTGTTGATGGGTGTCTGAGTAGGATAATCCTCTCCGTGAGTAGCCTTGAATGCGCTCTTGGTTGCTTGCTCAAAATATAAATAAAGATATACATTTGAAATGACTCTTTAAAAGTTAAAACGTTTCAATTTGGTTTATAACTATTTTGACAATGATTAAATAAAAAGCCGCGTTTGTAGACTCAGCTTGATACATGTTCTCTTCACTGAGTTACAGAGAAGCCCATGCGCTTGAATGCACTTTGAATACCCTGTTATAATTTCTCATGTATTTTAAGTTTTAAATACAAAGAATGCAGCCACCAGGCACGTTTTGGACTAGGCAGTTGCGTCTACTTCAAGAAAACCACTAAAAAGCGACCTTGCAAACTCCTCAGTCGTCACTCCACATCCTCTAACAGAGCCATAAAGGCACCCACGCCCTCCGTACCCCGTCAATATGACTTCGAGGAGAATTTAAACTCAGTCGTTTGAACGCAGCCACTCGAATGTTGAAATGGGAAATAAAAGGTTCTATGAAATTCCACGCAGTAACTGCACAAAGGAAGCAACCACGTGTGCGTTCTCTTACCTTCCATGACCACCACTTCCTCTGCCACTTGCCATTGCCAGAGAACAATCCTCTTAAAGAACACCACCAAGAAGTCGCGTTAAATAAAAATAAAACATAATAAAATTATCTGAAAAATAAAAATGCTGATTTCTTTTCGATAGCATCCACTTAAAGAAAAATTATAAAACAAGAATTGAATGAACAAAAAAAAATAATAATAATAAAACAAAAATAAAATGTAGAAATAAGAGAAGCAATAATAAGAGAAATGAAGTGTCGTTTTTTTAACGATTGTTGCAATGGTAAGAGAATAATTTCATTCAATAAGTGCCTTCGATTTGAATGCTGTCGAGGTCATTGTCTTTGATTCCTTTCAAGAATGCGCCTCAGATTGATTGATCTCTTTTTAAAATTGATGATTGATACAACCCACAACTTTGACTACTTACTTATCAGGGGAGAAATAAAATATAGTTTAATTTTGAATAGCCAATAAAACCTTTAAAAATCGATATTTTAATAAAAAAGTTAAGATCTTGAAGGCCATCGCATCTACGAATCCTCTTGCTCAATTTAACAATTATCTGGGCGATCTTTTTGATTAATTGCAGCGTTTATGTCCTGTTTTAACATAGTAAATACTATAAACAAAGAGATGTCTCTATGCACATAAATCACAATTTTGTGTGTTAAGAGAAAAAAAACTCGACAAAGATGACGAGGGTTAAATCGGTATGAAATAATGTTGTTGAATTGTAATGCAATTATAAACTTTTAACATTCGTTGAATTGATTCAATAATCAATTTGTATCTCACGTATCCTTTTATATTTTTTGTAATATTGTAGCTTGTGACTTTCCATTTCGATTGTTCGCCATGCTTTTAACATTTTCAGCGCTTATCTGACTTTGCTTCAATAGTCTATAAAAAAATATATCAGTAAAATTAGTTTGGAAGCTTTTAAAACTACATGGAGCGGAAAGATTTGAATGAGATTTGAAAAGTAAATGATTGAAACCAGTTCTCCTACCTCCGCAAGAGACGAAACACAAGAGAAGATAAATCGGCCTCAAATGCATCTGACTAGAGTGAAGCTGTATGCCTTTCATGTGCCTTGGTGTTACCTAATCAGAGTAGTTTAAATTGTTTAATATCCTATTCAATGCGTTTTAAGGTTTCTATAATATGAGTTTATTTTTCTGTATGTTAAAAATATTTAAAGTAGTTAATTGGTTCAAACAACTAAGTATCTGAAAGAAGGAAAAGAAAAATTAGTGTCTTATTATACATACAATTAATTCTATTGCAAGAGCTAAAAGGTTAAACTAACAAATAATGCATATTTCAAGTTTTCAAAAGCAAACTGTCATAAAACTTAAGTATTCTCATGAAATATGAGTTATCTCCATTCAACTTCAAATTTTAGTTATTTGTCAATTTCGCCAAAATTTTGTGGAAAGAATTTATGAAATGAATACTTGTGAATATTAACAAAATAATTGTTTTGAAAAGTTGAAAAAAACATTACTTCGACAAAAAGCAACCGTTTGAAATACCTTTCACCTCAAGAGCATAACTTCAACAACATTTTCAATACAACACTAAATTGCCAATAAAAAGAAACTGAATATGGAATTTTCTTTACTTACTTTACGACCAGACACAAGACTGAAATCTTTTGTTTGTGGAGACGACCTCTTTATATACTCCGCGCATGTTCTCACGTACACACGCAACACAAGCTTTCTGTGTCTTGTTGTATATACCCAATGTGGTATTATTTAGTTATTCATCCTATTATATTCAGCTTTAATGAAATGAGCGTGGCCAAATTAGGGAGTGGAATTAATTTTCAAGTAGCAGCATGGATGATGCGGAGTGAAACATTCGGGAATGGAATTCTTGAAGGTTTGTTGCGGAGAATAAATGATTAAAAAAACTCTGAAGATTGCCAGTATTTTGAGAAGGATTACTCATAAAGCGAATGACAAATACGGCGGGATGCTTGGCCAGACCAGACAAGCTCGAGACGCGTCTGGTGCGTTGACATTAAGACAGACCAATAAACTCATTTTCTTTGTCGAGCCTTTTAAAATTCAATAATTATTGAAAGGCGTATCATGAAGATACTCAAAGGTTTATATAATTACTCTATTGTGAAAGACAAGTTCGATTCTCCAATCCTAGTGTCTCTGTATGTCTAGTCGTCAAAATGAAAATTCATTATCTAATTTGAAAGTTACAAAAACGCATTGAAGGCTGATCGAACGAGGCCTCGTGCTAGACAAATAATCATTGTATATGCTTTATTGTATTACTCAGTCACCAGCGATTTTTTTTAAAATATTAAACTCGATTGAATGAAAATTAAATAGAAAGGCGAACACAAAGTTGAAGCAAAATATAGCGAACAGCCTTCGAGAAACTCATTCGACAAACAAAAAAACGTTGTTCGTTCAATCAATTTAAAACAAAACTACGCTTTAATTCTTAACCATTACTTTTTGTTCTTATACGCTACAATATGTCGGTACAAACTCATTTGTATGGCTACTTGGTAGATTTTAATTTTATTTTTGATTAGCCTATCGTCTAAAAAAGCTTTTTCGAATCTAATTATTCAAATGACTAGACGTAAAATATCGTGAAATATTATGGCGGTTGGAGTAAATGTAGATTTATGAATAATGAAAAAGAGTTGAACTATTGCTTAGATGAGGCTTATATACAAACCAAACTTTCTTTCTTGCCATGCAGTTTTATTGGGGGACAAAGGTATTTGTTGCATGCGCCTGCGATCAAGGAAGTGGCACAAGAGGCTTCCGTTTGATGTCTCCATATTCCTCCTTTTTAATCGTTTCGAACCTTTGATTTACGAACGCTTTGAACCTTTGAAGTCTTCAGAGGAAACATTTATTTTTGTGAATTTAGTATTATATTCATTTTAATACAGTTCCCATTATAAAAGCCTAAATTAAATTTCAACATAAATCTTTAACCGATAAAACCACTTTTATATCATATTTTAAAAAGTTTTTTTCTTTAAAACTATAAATTGTCTAGAACAAGCGTTTCTTTCAAAAATTGAATCTATTTCAATTAAAAATAATTACATTTTTTATTTTCGAGAAACTACTCTAATAAAAGAGGGAGGCGCTGAAACACAATTAAATCAAAAATTTGCATGTAGAGAGTGGATGAAGTGCGTGTAAGGGCGATTTAAATAAAACAATGATATAGTAAGCAGGCAAGAGATAAATCTTACGAGTTTCAAGCAAAAAAGGACACCCTTAAAACTAATTGAAACTTGAATCAATAACAGATCCGAAGAAGATGCAAGGAGGGTTTTCATGGTGTACAAATAACACTTGAAAAATAAAAATTATTCCGGTGAATAAAAAAAAGCTATAAAAGAGAAAAGGCGTAACTTGAAGCGACACGAAAGGTTTGCGGAAACAATGTTCTGTGGAGAGGCAATGAAACAAACACACCGTTGTGACCTCCTTATTTTTTCGAACAACATTCCACCTTAATTGTCTATTAGCTGCAACTTTTTATTAATATATTTTAAAATTTCAATGTTTGTTTATTGTTGAATCAGACAATAACAAAAAGGTTCTTGAAAGTTTGCTCAATTAGAAAAGCGGGTTAAGTCAAAAAGTTATAAAATCTTTTCATTTTTCTTTTCAGCAAACACCTTGAGAAGTGTTTTGTTTAGAAAAACGTTCAGCACTTGGAAAAACCAAACCATCAAACTAATTGAAGTTTCTTATCATGCAACCCACCGAAAAAGTTTTTAAAACGATGCTTCAACATGCAACTTCACATAAAGCTCACCTATCAAGATCTAGCGTTGACATCATGATTGAGTGAGAGTTTGAGTGGATGAATATGCTTTTGCTGTGGTTCCTTCTCGATGCTACATTTTTTGAACATTGAATCACTTCTCTGTAAGTTGCTTCTGTGAATACTCTGCGAGTCTTTGAAATGTTTTTGATAGTTTTTGTTTTGATTTTTATCAATGTTTTAAAGGTTTTTATTCTGTGTTTATTCGAATAGCACAAGGCTGAAATAAATAACTTTTTTTTCAAATATAAACACACATGTCTAGGCATTGTAAACTATGCCACTCTGCATTTCTGATGAGAAAAGCTCTTTGGGAAGTGTGGAAGGGAAAAAGAGCCTAATGAATCTTAGATTTTACACGAAAATACAATAAAAATACCAATAATATAGTATATTGTAGTGGCATTAACCCCGTGGAGTTTTGAAGCCACAAGAAGAAGACAAACGAAGAAGAAGTATCATTGTTCTTAAAGAGCGCAAGAGTCAATGATGTTTCAAAAAGGCTTTCGTGTGGGTGGTGTCATGAAGCCTTGGAAGGCCTACATTAGTGTGGAGGTGGAAAGCTCACTTGAAAGAAGAAATGGATTGATGTATGGTTTGTGCAATAAATAAGAAGTGAATCGGAAAAGCAAGGAAACAAGAAATGCACACCATAGTATTAAGAAAGTGATATTTTGACATTTTGTGAAAGAAATGCAACGAAATATTTCCTGGTGGTTTATCTCATTTATAAATAATTTTCCGATTATGAAAAAGTGAAAGTTCCAAGCGCCGGTGCTACTTGCTAATTAATATTCAGTGGATTCTACAACGCTGCAAGAAGCTCAGCGAACTGTTTGTTGAACACTCAACGGTGAACCAACATCACTTTGAATAGTTCAAAAGAATTTTTCAAAAATTATTTCTCGAGCATTTTGGTCAATTTATTTAAAAAATTTTGTAATATTTTGTTTGTTTTTTAAAGGGTTTTTTGCAGATACGGATTTGTTAGTTGAGGCATTGTAAACAACCATCGAAATAAAAGCACTTTTAGTTTCGAGTTGTTTTTGTAAAGCATTCATAAGAGAAGTGCTTCGGAAATATAAGTCAAAGTATTTTTCAAAAAGATAAAGAAGAATTCGGATTATAAACTCACAAATGAACAATCAGCACAACATTTTTGTTTAAACGATGGAGCTGGTTTGTTTGTTTTTGGCCATTTGTATAACTTCAACTTGTTTGCAGAATTGTTTTTGCCAGCCCTTCAACCAGTTAGAAGTTCATTACATTCAACGATAAATTTATTTCGGTTGTTTTAATGCAGAATGAATCAATGATGTTGCATTGACATGTTGATTAATGATTAACGACATGTTATTTAATTACAATCATTTTTCTTTTTTTTCTTCGATTCTTATCGATGCTTTGTTTTTATAACATTCACTCATAAAAATCGTGTTTCATACTTGAAATTATTCAAAAGACGATAAATTTTGTAAGTAACTTTGTTCAACAGCCCAACTAACTTAGTCTCTTACATGCTAATGATCCTACCTTCAAATTCGATTAAAAATTCATCACAATTTCTTCTCCATTTCCGATTAACCTACCAAGTATCGATGAACGCTCAAACTTGAAATCTGTTTCGCCCTTCAGAAATGCTATTTCAACACACCCCCAGTAAATCGCTGCTAACGACGATGCGAGGGAACAACTACTCACAACACGACCCTCCTCGCATCGGTTTCAGCTCCATTCCACCTTTCATTCATTATTTTGATTAATTAAAAAAATCTTTTCCATCTCCACACTCTTTTTATGTTGCATTAACGTTGAGTAGATTTTAAATTAAATTACTTGCAATGCAGCGATGAGGCAATAACAGACGTTATGACACCTAAATCTACTTTTTGTCCATTCATTGCTGTTTTCATGTCGGGAGAGTTTTTTGGTATTATTTTTTTTTGCAAAAGTGTTTTTTAACGTAAAAACGTTTTTCTTTACTGTGCCTAAACAATTTCATAAAAGTGTCACATTTCAGGTACGGTCGTGAAGTAAATTTATAAGACAGCGGTTTAGAAAGTAGTTTTCAGGAATGTTTAGGGACCTCCTAGAAGCAAATGTTGTCTCAAATATCACTAACCGATAATCATTAATCCATAATGAATTGCAACCGTCAGCCATATATCATTCAACAATCAACCGCCAAAGTTCCATTGTGTCGCTTGATAGCTTTGCTTTTATGTGTCTCAATTCATAATTGGTAATTTCATATTTGCTCAATTAACTCACTGATTGTCTCATTAACTTTCGAGATTCTCCGACCAACGTGAGGATTGGCATAAACATCATAGGCTTTTATTCCTTCAACGAACAAACAATGGTGCCTTAATTATTTGTCGTCTAATCAGTTACCCATGAAATGTGTCTTTGTTGTAGAAAATGTTATTTTCTCTGAAAATAAATACTTCAATTAATTTGTATTTTAGCCACCTAATGAATACTTAATTATTTATTCATTTCAATTTATTCTTAAAAAAACTCTAGGTTTTCTAAACGTTTTCCTCAGGATTACTCGTTGAGCATGAATCTCAAACAAGCCTGGAACGACCCACGACTGAGGCTGAGGAACGCCAAAAAAGAAAAAAAAGGTTCCAAAACGACCCCACAGCCCTTGAGGTCTTTCAGGTTCAACAACGCATGGACCAAAATATGGCTGCCTGACACATTCTTCAGGAATGAGAAAAGAGTCGGTGAACCTTTTGCTTTGAGATGTTATTGTAAGCAGTGAGTGGTATTTTTATTTTAAAATAAAAAAATAAAGAATAATCTATTTCAATTTTAGCACCTGTGAATAGTATGTAATCAGCGCTATGCAACTTTTTTTGATTATATTCAGTTTATCAGATTTTATTCATAAAACGCGTTGACGAATATTTTTTGGCAAAGAAAACATTCTTTGAGGAGAAATGTAATAACGAGTGTTATTTATGCAGAGTTATTCAATGAGAACCTCAAGACCGCTGTGCCGTTGAGACAGCAAACCTGCATAAAAAAGCTTTTGAAAATGTAACTCGAATGCAAGATTTCAGGCGGTCATTCAAACTGGCGCTGATAGCTGTATCATTGAAAGACGTTGAGGAGGGGTGGTGGTTATGAGTTATTACAGACGCTCAGACTAGAGCGGCTCCGGGTGGATTGCGAGTGTGGATTGAGTGGAAGAGGCTACAATGCACGCGTCGCCATAATTAGGCCGCAATGGAAGGTCTGGGCGGAATTGATCGTAAACTCATGATAAACTATCTTGATGAATGATAGAACGAAAATAATTTCGAAACTCGAAATTTACTTTTTGAAAGTTATCTTTGCAATCGCATCGTATTGATATTCAGTATATTAAGCAACTTTGATGTTCTTGCACCGAATCAACAATGGAAGTCCAGTTCAATTAATTGAGAATTATTGCCATTCATTTGAAAATTGCACTGAAACATGTATAATTCAAACTTTCAAGCTGGTTTATTATTCTTTGCCAGGCAAGCTTTCATGCCGTCACCGTAGAGAACCGCCTTGTAACTGTCAAGTCGAACGGAGACATTTGGTACAACATGAAGTAACCACAATGCTATTAATTTCCATACAATTGCTCCAATTATTTATTATTAATGACCGTTTTTACATAAATTATAATTATTATTTTATAATAATAATAATAATAATAATTTTTTTTAAATTATTATTTTTATTATTATTATTTTTATTATTATTATTATTATTATTATTATTATTATTTTATTTAGTTTTTTAATTTATTTTTTCCTTATTATTATTGTTATCACTGTTATTTTTATGTTCATTCTTGCAAAAATTGTGCATACCTTAAAAAATGTCCAATAAAAAAGGTTTTAGAGATTTTGCAGGCAATAAACAAATGTATCGACGAAACAACAGCCTTCAGTTTTTGTATTCAATGCGATGAAATCTTATTGAAAAAACTTAAGCTAGAAAGGTGTATGGCGTTGATTATTTATTAGTTCATATTGCATGAAAAAAGATGAAGTTGCAACCGAATCTGCCATTCAAGCACAGCAGAAACTCACTAACTTCCAGCATGGCATCTCATGCATAACAACCACCACCACCACCACCACCACCACCACCACCACCACCACCACCACCACCACCACCACCACCACAGAACTTCATACACAACAACAACCACCACCACAGAAGTTCATACACAACAACAACCACCACCACAGAACTTCATACACAACAACAACCACCACCACAGAACTTCATACACAACAACAACCACCACCACAGAACTTCATACACAACAACCAGCACCACAGAACTTCATACACAACAACCACTACCACAGAAGTTCATACACAACAACCACCACCACCACAGAACCTCATACACAACCACCACCACCACAGAACCTCATACACAACAACCACCACCACCACAGAACCTCATACACAACAACCACCACCACAGAACCTCATACACAACAACCACCACCACCACCGAGCCTCATGCACAACAACAACCTCCACCACAGAATCTCAGCCACGTTGTCTTGTCCGATGAAACTGCACAAGTACCCGCTGGACAAGCAAGTGTGTCCCATGATGTTCGAAAGCTGTTAGTATTTTGTTGCCATTTTGAGGATCTTTTGCTGGGCTTGCTGTGTTGAAGCTCTTTTGTTGAAGTTCCTGTGTTGAGGTTTCTGGGTGAAGATTTCAAATTTTAAATTTTTTGAGGCTTTTTCGTTTGAGGTTTTTAGTAGAGGTTTTTGTTAATGAGTTGAATGCATGAAGTTGAAGAAAATGTTGTTAAGAAAAAAAAAACAAAAATATTAATGAAGATTAACAGAGATTTTTGCGAGAATTCAACATTTTTGTGTTTATTTCCTAAAAATTGGAGAAATTCGGTTATAAAAGTTATTTTTATTGCATCGTTCCATCTAAAATATTCATTTAAAGTGAATGGAGCATTTCGATAAAGCCGCAGCGAAGTGACCTTTTCAATAACTCTCTTTCAGTAGAATAAATTCTAATTTTAATAAAATGTGAACACACAATAAATATTTAAATGCCCTTTTTATTACTTCCTTGTGACCGACTTCACACACATTTAAACAAAATCTTCCATTTTCTACGAATGCACTACTCACAAGATGCTTTCTACAATCGCCCACCTACGAGCCACCACCCTATCATCCACCGCGTTTCATCAACCATCCTCCGATCCATTACACCTCTATCCAATACCTTTCAAACCACCACCCTTCAAACCACCACCCTTCAAACCACCACCCTTCAAACTACCATCCCATAATCAACCAACCTCCAATCTATAACAAACTCCAGCCCACCACCCTCTAACCCACCACCAACCCCAATCTATCACTCTTCCACCCATCACTGCCACCCACAGTTGGTTACACGTCAGACGTGATGCAGTTGAGTTGGTTGGACGACCCGGTGGAGGTGAGCAGTGACCTGCACATCGCACAGTTCAACTATGAGGGACACGACCTCATCGACTGCTCCAATAACTACACAGGCGGTCTGTTTCTATCGCCATTTTCATCAATTTTTCATACATTTTCAATTTCCTTATTTAATTTTTCCAATTCGAGAACCTTCTTAACAGCATTTTGAGATTTGATGAATTTTTTTATAGAGACTGTTGTAGGTTTTAAGAAACAATAGGCGAATTCAACTACAAAGTTACAATTTCAGGTAGTTTTCCGTGTTTGCAGATCGACTTCGTGCTGCAACGGGATGTCGGCTACTTCATAATCCAGGTGTTTGAATAAATAATAAATGTTCGTGCACTTGTTTCAATGTCCCACGATATACCGTCTTCATTCCTCCATCAAAACATCCAAAGCTTGAATATGTTGTACACACACTAACCCTAACCATCTCAGTGACATCTTTTCATTGAACTTCTTTCATTCCCAGGTGTTTTTCCCTACCTTCCTCATCGTGGTGCTCTCTTGGATGTCCTTCTGGATCAGCACAGACGCCGTGCCTGCCAGAGTTTCTTTGGGCCTTCTCACAGTTCTCACCATGACCAACCTCAGCATCAGTGCGTCAGTTACTGCATTGAGCAGTGCAAGATTCACACTCAATGGCTCTATAGACAAACACTCAACAGCAAAGCTTTACGGCGCACCCTTTTAAGTAATCGAACATGACTCTAACAATACATCGCGCACAAATAAGACGAAAAATTTTCTAAGCTGCCGTTATTGTGCGCATGAATAAAATATCAAAACCATGAAAAGCTTAAAAGAACCAATGCCAATCATAAATTTGTCTAGCGCCGTTTAGCTATGGTTCAAAGGTTCTTTCAGATGCATACTTATTTTTTGCTTGGCTTATAGGTGACTGTTGCACCAGCCCAATTTATAGTTTTTCTTTGGGTTTACGTTTTTCACCACTCAAACCCCATCTTCACGATTTACCGCTCAGTTCACTAACCATTAGCCTAAGGCGACAAACAGGCCACAGACGACTAAGAAACAATAAAGTTATCTTTCTACTTCCGCAGGCATCAACAGCAACCTCCCCAGGGTGAGTTACATCAAGGCCATCGACATATGGATGTCCGCTTGCCTCCTCTTCGTCTTCAGCGCCCTCTCGGAGTACGCCTTCGTCAACGTGGCTTCTCGACACAAGGTCATCACCAGACACCCCACCATCATAGTGAGTGCTGAGGCTTGCAAGACTGAAATGTTTCTAATTTGTATCGTCTTTGAATTTGGTTTCTTGTTCGGAGGTTGCGTTCAATATTTGCTTTCTTGATCACAATTTGTGCTTCAAAGTTTGTTCCTTAATGAAGTTTTGTGTTTCAAGCTGTTTTTCAATTGATTGACTCGGGCATTTAAGATTCTGATTTATTATGATTATCACTGCTATCAAATATTTATGTTTTTTTGATGCATGATGACTTGTCATGGAAAAATGTTTTGACATAAAACTGCAAATAACCACAGCCTACAGAATCAAAGCTCGGTTTTAGAAACAAAATGAAATCGGTGCGTTTATATAATTTATATTTTAAATAAATGAAAAATCATATAAAAATAACTAAAACACAAAGTCGCATGAAACATTTTCAAATCTCACTTAGTCCATCTTTTTCCACCACACAGGCGTTTTCAAAGAGTCAGCAAAGACGCGAGGACTTGCACAACTCTATAGAGGTGACTCCAGGGGTGGGTCTCATCCCGCAGGCCACCCTGGCTCCTCTGCCGGTGCTGAGACTGCCGATGGATGGCAAGGCAAGGGCTCAAAAGATTGATGATTGGTCAAGATTGGTGTTTCCACTAACCTTCGTGCTTTTTAACGTCGTCTATTGGATTGGCTACATCCACGTGGTGTCCCACTGAAGAGCTCATGCCTTCGAAGCTTTTTATTTCATTCTGTCCCAGAAGGCACACTTGCACACAGGTGTAGAGTATGAGTTCTAACGGTGTAAAACACTTTATAAAATTTAATTTTCAATTGATTTCTTGCCGCAAGTTTCCCAACCTTGACGTGCCTTTCGATATTTTAATCGAATCTCTAACGTCACCTTAACGTCTTTGTATTGTATTGTATTGTACCTCACTCTTTAATTACAACATTTAGCATATTGAAAGTAAAATACAGACATTTATTCAATAAAAAATTATATTCAATCATTTTCGTCTTCATCATCTTTTTCATCATAATCTTCATTTTCTTCGTTATCACTTTCATCATCTTCATTTTGAGCGAGTCTGTTCTTGTAAGCGGAAAAATCGATCTAGAAAAAAAATGAATTAGAAAATAATTTGTTGTTGAAAAAGTAACCGAAAACTGCAATATTACAACTCACATCTTCATCGTCACTGTCATCAGGAGAGCTTTTTTTCTTTTTCAAATTTGTGTTTAAAGCCTCTTCAGCATTGCTATCGCCATTGTCATTTTCCTCCTCCTCTTCTTCTTCCTCCTCCACCTCTTCCTCCTCTTCTTCTTCTTCTTCCTTTTCTTTATCAGCACCATCCTTTTCCGCCAGAGTTACTATAGCTTCCTCCTTATCGTCCTGTTCCTTGTTCTTTTTCTTCATTTTCTCCTTCTTCAACTGACGTTCCTGGAAAGATTTTCCGATAGATTGGGATCAAAAATTTAAAAGTCCTATCTTAAAGTGGCTACACTTCGAAGACTTATTCACAAATGAACAAACCACCTTTTTCCTCTTCAGCTTCTCCACCTGTTTATCCTCCTCATCCTGCTCCTTCATTTCCTCAATCAGCTCTTGCAAGCGTCGCTTCTTGTTCGCCTGCTTAGAGAGAGATGCAAGTGTGGGAAAGATAGAAGTATTGGCATTTTGAGAAGGTGGTGGCAGTAGAGTTGAGAGATTGAAAATAAAGCATTTATTATGAAAGAAGCGAGTATTTTAATGATGGAAGAAATAAAGATTTGCTAAAGAAACATCAATATAACTTAATTGAAATTATAGGAAGAAATAATGAACGGTGAAAAATAAAAATAAATTTGAGAGTAAAGGATAAATAAGTATATAAACTATATAAAGTATATGAAATCCTGCCTTGTCGTGGTCCTCAAAGACAATCTTCTTGTTCATCAAAGCCTTACTTGACTTTTTGAGCTGCACGAAAGTGAGCGATGCAATGAAATAGATGAGTGTTTGAATAACTTGATTAATTAATGTATGAATGACGAAACCTCCGTCATAGAGCGCTGAAGCAAACAACAGAGTCGAATAAACTCAACAGAGGTATGCTACTCACGTTCTTGACGTTGGGTGCGACTTGTGTCACCTCAGGAACACTCTGCTCATTCATCTTCCTCTTCAGTCTCTCTCGAACCTCCTCCAACTCCTTGCCTAGGTCTCGCTTCTTGCCCCCTTTGCCACCACTCGTTACGTTTCGTTCAGCATCAGCATCATCATCGTCGTCATCATTACTTTCATCCTCTTTTTCCTCGTTCTCCTCTTCTTCATCCTCAGCGCCAACACCACCTCTGACATAATCCTTATCGTCATCATCATCATCATCATCATCATCATCATCATCATCATCATCATCATCATCATCATCATCATCATCATCATCATCCTCATCATCATCATCTTCTTTTTCTTCTTCTTCTTCATTTTTGTCAGAAATAAATCTTTCATTTTTTTTCCTCTTGTTAATTTCTTTCATTCGTTCTTGCTTGTGAATGAACCTCACCTTCGGAACATCCTGCAGACCCAGTGATCTACAAAAGCAGTGGAAACTTGTCAGGGTCATTATGTATGCTGAAACAATGCACTCAATTAAGATTCGAAAAACCAATCAATTTATTCAAATGAGCATTAAAGAAAGTTAATTAGCAAAAAAAACTTATTTAAATATATAAATAACTTACACAGATTATTTCAATGATATTCATTATACACAACATAGATGATATATTCAATTCATCCCTCCTTCCGTCTCACCGTGCAAAGGCATTGAAGTTGAGTCGAGTGACGTCAAAAACCTCTTTGTCTGCACGCATATACACGCTCTTCATGTAAGTGCTGAAGGCCTGTGGGGGTTGTTGATGGTTGTTGGATATTCAATGGTGGTATGGTGTGGTGGATGGGTGGTGTGATGGATGGGGTGTGTGATGGATGGGTGGTGTGGTGGATGGGGTGTGTAATGGATGGGTGGTGTGGTGATGGATGATGGTTGATTTTGGGGGATGAGTGGTTGATGATGGTGTGGTGCATGAGCGATTAATGAAGATTTGGTATAGTTGATGGTAGTGAGTGAATGGAGAATGGGCGATGGTGGTGGTAGGCAGAAAAATTTGTTGCAGAGGAGAATTTTGGAAGATGTTGGTTACATTGTAAATGTTTGTAAGGGAAATATATTGGGTACAAGGGAACTTTTGAAGACCTTCTTGGCGTAATCTGTCATGACCTTATCAGTGAACACGAAATGCCTCACTCTGTTGCTCACGTCTTGCAGCTTGTCTGCGCGAACCCTGGCGAAAGGAAAATAAATTATTTTATTAGACTGGCGAATATTAGTTGAGCGATAGACTGAAAAAAGAAGAAAAAATAATTAATTATATATATTATGGAAAATTGGAACAAATACATATCAGCAGAGAGTAGAATAAGGAATAAAGAAGAACATGAGTGGGAGAAGCCAACTTTTGTAGTTGCAGCTTGATTCGGTTGTTGCTGAGGTGTTGTAGCAGCTTGTCTTCGGAGGGCAGCAGCAACAGCCAACCATCCCCGTCTTTGTTATACCTTCAGTGCAAGTGGTGTGGCGTGAAAAGCACGTGTGGAGGGTGAGAGGTGATGTTTGCGTCTTCAAGCGAATCGGTTCTTTTTATAAATAGATTTTTTTGTTTTTTTTTAGATTAAAATTTGAAAAAATTTGAAAAAATTATTTTATTCGAATCATTTAGAATAATTTTTTTATAGTTAATCAAATGAATGAATGAATGACTGTATAATTTGTTATAGCGCAAATTTCGCAAATTAAGTTTCTTTAGAAGCGCTAAATTGGAAACAAATTAAAAATAAAAACAATTGACACTGAAAATGATAAAATATTGAAAATAATTGAATGAAGAGGTACCTGGCGGTCCTGCCGACTCGATGCACGTACGTCTTGACGTCCTCAGGCGCGTCGTACTGCATGACACTATCGACGCCACGGAAGTCTGCGTGGAAAATAATAATAGAAATAAAAATAATTATTATTAAAATAATAATTATTATTAATAAAATAATAATAATAGGTGTAATGATTCTTGTTTTTGAAGCGCCAAAGCAAGCAATTGAGAAGCAGCGTGGAACCGATTGACGGAGGATTCCACTGGAAACATCTCTTGGAGACTCCGGCGCACATTCAACGATAAATTGTTCTAATGCATTGTCCTTTTCGAAACGTCTCAAAAGTGCTTGACTTGAGTAGCTTCTTCCAGTGCACTACACTGATATCTGCCACAACGCTACACTACAACCCACCATTCCACACTCCACCACGCCACACCACGCCACACAACGCTAAACTACGCCACACCACATCACACCACGTCACACCGCACCACGCCACACCACACCGCACCACGCCACATCTACCGAGGCCTCTGGCTGCGACGTCAGTGGCGATGAGGTAGGCGTATTTCTTGTTGTTAAAGGCGTTACACATCTGCAAGCGCTTTTTGTGACTCATGGCACCGTGCAGACACAGCATTGTCACGCCTGGCTGCATCTTCTGCACCAACTCGTGCATGAAACGAGCCTAGTGGTGGGAGGTTGGAAGAAAGGATCGTTCCGTCTTTGAAAATAAACTCGAAATGGGATTCGAATGTATTATAATTGATTTAAAAAAAATTTTTAATCAACAAAAAAATTTTAAATTATTTTTAAATATTAAAATTTTTTTTTCCAATGTTTAATTTATTCTTTTAAAGTATTTAGAACAATTATAATTTTTAAAACTATTTAAACTAATCACAATTTTTGAAATACTTGAATCAAATTTAATTTTTCAGAGAGGCACGCACCTGTTTGCAGGTGGACACGAAGACAATGGCTTTCTTCTTGCGGTGCCTGGTAAGGAAGGTCCACAGGAAGTTGAACTTGCCTTCCAACTCCGAGAAGACATAGTGCTGGTGGTAGTGTGTGTGTGTGTGTGTGTGTGTGTGTGTGTTTGTGTGTGAATGTATGAGTGAAATTAATTGAAGGAGGGATGAGAGTGAGAATGAATGAAAGGAAAGGAGATAAAAAGGGAAAGAAAGATGGAAGGGAGGAAGAAAAAAGGAAGGAAGGAAGGAGGGAAAGAAAGAAGAAAGGAAAGGAAGTAAGGAAGGAAAAGAAGAAAGAAGAGAAAAGAGAAAAAAAAGGAAAAAGAAAGAAGAAGGTAAGATATGGATAGAGGGAAGAATCTAATCAATGAGAGTACTTGTAGCTCAACAGAGCACACGCACCTGCCGCAGCAGCTCGGGCACAACGGTGTGGGTGGAGGCCTCTGCAGACACAAACAACCAGTCCTTCATCTTCAAACGCCCTATGTCTTCCACCAATCTGTGCGTGTTGTGACGTTGCTTGCTGTGACGTTGCAAAGCAAATTGCGGAGATTGTTAAATTCAATTTTAATTCTTAATGTTAACATAATTTGAATAATTCAAAACATTTGCATACATATGAACATTTAAGGTTTAGAGAAGTGAGACACTTGGTTTGAGTGGCGGAATAAAGGAGAGTTTGTTTGTGGCTGGGCAAGTGTTCGATGATGTGGTTCAGTTCCGTCTTGAAGCCCTCGTCCAACATCCGATCTGCCTCATCCAACACTGCACAGTAGTGGTGGTTGCATGTGTCGTTGTTGATGTGGTTGTTGTTGGTGATATTTCTGTTGTTGTTGTTGCTGGTGGTATTTCTATCGTTGTTGCTGGTGGTATTTCTATCGTTGTTGTTGTTGGTATTTCTGTTGTTTTTGTTATTGTTGCTGGTGTTGTTATTAATGCGAAAATTTAATGAGCTTAACTGACCAAGCCGAAACATCTAAAATTCAGTTTTACTAATCACTTTGAAAAAATTCCATCTCATTCACTACCGAACAATTCTTGCCAACTTTCCACCACAAATTCCCCTATTAAACCCATCCCATCTCTCAGTACCACTACTTCAGATCCCCCTCTCATAACCTCACCACCACCTAACCACCTAATATTTGTAGGTTGTCGAGGGTGAAGCAGTAGGTCTTGTCGAGGTGATGGAGGATGCGGCCTGGAGTGGCGAGAATGATGTTGGTGCAAGATATCACCCTCTCCTCCTCCTTCATGCTCTTAGTGGTTGAAAGTGGAATGGTTTGTTGTCTTTGAATATCCAGTTGATTTATAATTAACATAATGAAAGTGCCTATGAATATTTAGTGATTAATTAAAATTGGTGATTTAAAGCACAAGAAGGTGAGAAAGAAAAATTAAGTTTGAATGGTTTGAGCATTTGTCTAATAGAGTTTGATTTGAGTATCAGATGAGAGGCTCGGGCTACAGGCATTTTTATTGAAAAGTAACAACAGCAACAATACCTTGCCTCCTGTGACCAGTCCCACTGAAAAATCATGGAACTTGCCCACGCTGTTGAACACTTTGAAGATCTGGAGTTGGCGAGAAACAAAACATCAGTACTAATTAATAATAATAATTATTAGCATTATCACTCCTCAGTTTATTTTGATTGATTTATTTACATTATCATTGATATGATTATAATTATAATGCAACTATGGAAATCACCACTTCTAGTATTCAACACCCAGCTACAGTAACCAAGCTTAAGTTCATCCACCTCTCCTGACCCCACCTGAGTTGCAAGTTCCCTGGTGGGAGTGACCACCAAGGCACCCACCCCATCTAGCTTGCTCCACCGAAGCTTATACAACTTCTCCAAAATCTTTTGGAACAAAAATTTTTTTAATAAAAAATATAATATTTTCAATTTTTAAAAACTAGTTATGAAACAAGATTACTATAAATTACTTTATTTTACTTAGTTATATAATTTTTAAATTCCCCAACGAAAGTAGAATCTATTTTCAATTTATTTCTCGGAACTGACAGGAATGATGAAAGCGAGGGTCTTCCCTGAACCAGTCTTGGCAGCCCCCACAATGTCTTCACCCCTCAAGGAAGGCACCAGAGTTTTCATTTGAATGGCCGTTGGAACTAAGAACTTGCAGGATGATAATCCTTGAAATTTGAAAAACTTAATTTGATCATTTTATAATTTTTTTATTCTTCTGTTGATTTAGTTTTACTGGCTCATAGTATTTTTGCATAAATTTCTGGTATTGAAATGATAAAAACATCACCTTTAAGTGATTTTTGACTGAGTGGATAGTCACTGAACGTCTTAGCGTTGGTTTGGTCAAACTATTTTGAAAAAAAATTATTGGTAGAAGTGTACTAATCTTGAAATTTTCAAAATAGTAATAGTTTATGAAAGTTTAATCAAAACTATTTTTGCTTACTTACATTTGCAAGTTTCTCATCAATAACAGCAACTTCTTCATTAACTTTTTGCCATGCTTTTTTCTTTATGCCAAACTTTTTGTTGTAAAGACTTTTTTCTATATTTTTTTTCAAATGCGACATTACAAATTTGATTCAAATATTCAGGAGTGAAGATTCCCCAGTACCTTCAAAACAGAAAAGTTAACATCCATGCATAGGTTCCTAAATATCATTTACATAGATTAACAAGTTGTGAATTATTTTAGCTATAGTTTGATTGCTAATTTTTTATATTTAATAAAAATAATTTACAAGTTAATTCTTTGCAAACTGTCGAATTATTTAAACAATTTTTTTAGTATTCACAAAAATAATAAAACGCTGTTAATTATCTTACGATCACGTGAATAAGCCTATTTCATGTTCTGTTTACTATCTGCTCTTGCATTTTTTTACTTTTTAGAAGTTTTGACATCAGATTTATTTAAATTTTTTATGGAAATATCCTCTTCAAACACTATTTGTATAAGTCCAAATGGCTGTCTCTGAAAATGGAAGCAACTTTGAATATGTTGAAGGTATTTGAATCTGAATTTGAAAATTCTCCTTCAAATATTCGAAAAATCTCATTCGTTTTTCATAAGATTTAACCAGAAATTTATAAACCAGAATTTTATAGGAATACTCAAAACCACGATTATAGTCACTTTAAACAAAAGAGTCCACCCATGCAATAACATGCCAGATATACAACCAGTGAAATCAACAGAAATCCTGCCTTCTACATTAGAAAAGTTATTGCTGGATGCTCAAAGGGATATTTCATCCAAAATATCTTCAAATGGTGGCAGGTGCAGTTATTCATTGGTTATAATAATAAAACTTGAGTGGCGTCAAAATTATGATGTTAATGCCATTATGGTGATATTTTTTATCGTTATTTGACATGATTGTAAACTTTGATCAAATTCTTTTTTTTAGTTTGATTTTACAGTTGGTTTATCTGAAATTTTGCTAAATTTGTTTTAATAATAAAATTTTGCCGACTTATTTCATTTCTATTTTTTGCAATGTTTCGTAACATTCACAGTGTCTCTGGATTTTGTTCAATGAAGTTTATGAAACAATGTGTACTTGCCCAATTTTTATTTCTTTTCTAAGGTTATTTCAACAATTTAAATAAAATTGTATTTGCAATTTCAGCCCAAAATATGAAAAAGGCACTCTTAGTCCATCATTATCATCACAGGTGTTTATTCAAATGGTTGAAGTTGTCAATAATATACAAAAAACATATTTCAAAACTTTTTTCATTCATCATTCACCTTTTTTCCATCATCAGGATCAACCTGAGGTAGAATGGGTATGGGATTGGTCCAGTAGGCCTGAACTCAACCCCAAGTATGTTTATGAATCATTTTATAGATATTGTCTTTTTCTGTTATTAAATTTTTTACCCATTATTTATTTAAATTTTTCAAACCTGCCAGACTTACTGAGGTGACCTTCAAGCACCCCAAGCACAAGAAGCGAAGGACGCTCAGCATCCGCAACACCCACTTCATGAGCAAGCTTTCCTCTTTCATGGAGGCCTTCCCCTATGTCATTATCACTCATGCCTTCTCATTCCTTGCTGGAGCTGCTTTGTGAGTTCCAGTCTGGCTTTTATCCATAACCTTAGCGCCTCGATTTCTTGCTTTGACGCTTCACAAATTGGATTTTTTATTACTAACATTAGCTTTATTGACTTTTGTCTTTTCATTTGCAGGGTAACCCTCTACATGAAAAAGTTCGGAAATGGTTCTTCTATAGCTCAATAATTAGCATTTCCTTCGGTTGCATGAACGGCCCTGAAAACCTTCCTGTCCATTTCAATCAGAGCATTCAATCCTCATCCATTCATCAATTAATTGTAACTCATGAATATTTGTTGTTGAGTTTAAAGTGATTTGAATTTTCTCCCAACTATTCCGAACTACTTCAAATGTTGAAATACCTTGTAATTAATTTTTCTATTTACAAAGTAATTTCATGTATTTTGGATTTTATACACTGGTACATATTGGACTGTTGCCATAATGCGATTTCAAAATTATATTCTTTTTTGTACTTTCAATTTTACTTTGCGAAATAAAAAAAAATGTTAGTTTTTTGAAGCAAGTCAAAAAATTTAATGATAAATATTCACAAAATTAATGAAGCTATTACTATACGTATTTGAATACAATTTATTTATGGTAAGAGCTCATCAGTTTTCCTATTGCTTATTTTGCAGGCCGATAAAAGCTTGAAAGTTCGGTTAAAATGACGATTTAGGCGTTCCAAAATTGTATAATTTCACTGATGGAAAAAACTGATGTTGAGTCGTTTATCGAACTCATAAAGGTTGCACAAATGGAATGATAACTGCACTAGACCTCTGTTGAACACCATTGTGAAAACAAAACATGAACAATTGCTACCACTTGAGATGAAAAAAATCAAAAAATTTTATCACACATGACCAGCAGTTGGTTATACCAAGTTACAAACATGAGTTTTTGAGAAGTTTGTGGAAAAGTGTAAACGTTGCATAACTGAAACTACAGTGCAATAGAATGCCGAAAGAGATTAGGCGCGTGCTGAGATAAGCATCAGCGTTATTGCTCAACCCAGGTCTTCGATACACTCCACGCTGACGCTTACACTATCAACGAGTAATCATTAACCACTTGTATCCAAAATGAACGAAGAATTAATTGAGAGATTATGTTTAATGGAAAATACATTTGACAAGTTGTATAAATGAAGAAAAGATTTTTAAAGACCTGAAATAAAAACACAGAAACGTCTTTTTTGTCCTCGGGAGTATAAGTATAGAAGTTATACCCGGGGAGGTTATGTAAATGATTTTTTAAAATGTTACTAACGAAAACATTAATAGAAATTTACACAACAGTCAGCGGAATCAACACATTACACAATGAACATTATGAGAATCTTGATTATGATTTAGGGTCGTCTTTCAGACCCTCAATGTCCGCCTCCACCATCTCCTTCACCAGCCTCTGTGCGGTGCAATTGTACCATAAGCTAATTCAAAATGCCTCGATGTATTAATAATAATCATGATAATGATAATAATAATAATAATACTAATAATAATAATAATAATAATAATAATAATAATAATAATAATAATAATAATAATAATAATAATAATAATAATAATAATAATAATAATAATAATAATAATAATAATAATAATAATAATAATAATAATAATAATAATAATAATAATAATAATAATAATAATAATAATAATAATAATGATAATAATAATAATAATAATAATAATAATAATAATAATAATAATAATAATAATAATAATAATAATAATAATAATAATAATAATAATAATAATAATAATAATAATAATAATAATAATAATAATAATAATAATAATAATAATAATAATAAAAATAAAAATAATAATAAAAATAAAAATAATAATAATAATAAAAATAATAACAGTAATAATAATAATAATAATAATAATAATAATAATAATAATAATAATAATAATAAAAATAATAATAATAATAATAATATAAGTAATAATAATAATAATAATTGTAGTAGTAGTAGTAATAATAATAATAATAATAATAATAATAATAATAATAATAACAAAAATAATAATAACAAAAATAGCAAAAAAATCATCATCATCATCATAATAACAATAATATAATAAAAATAATAAAAATAAGTATAATTTTTAATACGCCAAAACGTTTTTTAAATCGAGGCGTTTCCATTCAGTCCTCGACCCAATCGAGTATTGAAGCCTCGAAACTCTACGGGGTTGATGCCACTATAATAATATTCGTTTTTGTATTGTATTGTATTGAAGCTTGTACGTTATATATATATATATATATATCGATAATTGTTTGGATGAATACATTAGGCTATAAGTAGTAGGAGTTTCTTTTCACTATTTAAGCGAAAACAACAGGGAGAAGATAAATAAATCTACGTAAGAAAGTATAATGAATAATTTTTATATAACTATGATGTATCGAAGAATAATTTAAAAGGTTATTTAAATTATTAAAAAGAAAAAAAGGTATTATGAAAAAGCATTTCGATAGTGAACAATATATCTCCATGTATGTTTGTAAAGTTTCGTGAATGTCATTACACCTATGCTTGTGAATAGGAAGGTAGAGGATTTTTCGTTATTTTTAAAAATTCTTTATAGAATCAAATCCAGACAAACGCTGGAAACTGTATTTAATTAGCATTTGTAATTTGTACGTTTAAGGTTTGGGAGATATTTGAAAAATAAAGCTTAAAAATGTATTAAAAAACTAAAATTGGGCGAAAGAGAGTAGAATCGGGAAAGTTGTTCCAAAGTTTAATATACCTATTTGAGAAGTACTGGGAAGAAACGGTTTTCATATTATTTGAAATCACAACCACTTGATTTTTTACTGTATGAAAATTTAAACTAAGTCATAATTTGGACCATTTGAATTATTAATTGGTTTGTAAACATTTATTATGCCTCTTCATTGTTCTCATGAGGGTTGTGTAAATCTTAAGTCTTCTTGAGCTTAGCTTAAAGCTAGTATCTTGATTAGCTTTTCCTACTTGATTATGAATATTAAAATGAAAATCAAACTGAAAAGATAACTCGGATGTTCTTTTGTTCAAAAACTCTATTTAAAGAAGACATACTATTGCTCTGAAATCTAGTGAATTAGGATTAAAGTACATAAAAATATATTCAAAAGTAATTTAAATTTAACACACCATTGACGTTATTTATTAATTGATGAGTGTAGGCCAGGTTCAAAGGTTCTGTTATGGTGAATTGGTTCGGCGTCATCGGCAAATTACGTGAAGTAGAAATTTTCAAAGTAGTTGAAATATCAGCTGAGTCTTTAATGTGAATTAGAAAACGACTTATATAACAATTATTTTCAAATTAACCCATGTATTTTTTAATTATTTTTAAATTTACTCAATATGATGTTTTCATGATATTGACTTTGTCTTCACTAATGAAGGAAGATGTTTCTTTCATTTCAACTTTTTATTTTCTAGGCGTTCTCTCTAATCGATAAAAGTAACGTTTCATGCTTGTTTGAAAAATTATTTGCGACAAAAATGAAAAAAAATTCTTGGTTTCTTCTACCATAACTCAGTATCCAACTTTTTATTTATTTAAAAAATCTTGGTTTGAACCTTATTGTTCGAATAGATCGCAGCAAATGGCTTTCGAACAATGTGAAATACTACTATAAAAATAGTTTGATTCTATTTGAATGAAGAGTGGTTGAAAGATTAAAAAATTTATGGTTGGTGAAGATATGAGTGTATATGTGAAATAACAATAAATCATTCCCTCCATCATAATAATAATACTGTTCTTTTTTAGAAATAATTTATTTTTATTTTCATTCATTTACTTATTTTATTCTATTTTTAATTTTTCACAATAGTTTTAATAATGAGACGTTTTTGAGTGGCCTCGAAACTCTACGGGGTTAACGCCACTATAATAGTATTATTATTGTATTGTATTGTATTGTATGTGAAAGGGTGTATGGTGTAAGGAAAGATGGATGAATGAACAAAAGGGTACATGGCTAAGCAGGAGGATGAATGGAAATATGCATGAAAGCAAGATAAAGATTAATGAATTTGAAGATTAATTCATTTAAAAGTAATCGAGTTAACACGACGAGACACAACTGCAAGCAAAAACAATCAGCACTACACAATAAAGGAGGTACTTTAATCAAAGCTAAGCCATGATGTTTGACTAGACTCACCTCGAATGATATTTTTGGTTCCCACTTGAGTTCAGTTTTAGCTTTTGTACAATCTCCTATGAGTGACTCCTGTGTAAGTGAAACCGACACCAGTTGGTAATTTCATTGTGGTTCGAGCTTTTATGATTTTAAAGAAAAACGCACACTTATGTTCATTACGTTCTTATCGGAGTTCCACGTCCGACTGTGAAATACTCATAACATTTTAACTTGGTTTTTTGAGCGCAACAAGAGACATGAATAAATGAAATAGGATTCGAAGTACTGTGGTAAACAACTAGGCCAGATTTTTAAATACCAGCTCTTAAGTGTGCTCTTAAATGTTTTATGCATTTCATTATCTTTGTCGCCGATGAGTTAATCAATAAAAACGCGTGTTAATCTCATGCGCGGAAATCGATAAAACTACATGGGGTAAAACAAATAAATAATTTTAGATATATTTTGTGTGTGTGTGTGTGTGTGTGTGTGTGTGTGTGTGTGTGTGTGTGAGTGTGTGTGTGTGTGTGTGTGTGTGTGTGTGTGTGTGTGTGTGTGTGTGTGTGTGTGTGTGTGTGTGTGTGTGTGTGTGTGTGTGTGTGTGCGTGAGTGTGTGTGTGTGTGTGTGTGTGTGTGTGTGTGTGTGTGTGTGTGTGTGTGTGTGTGTGTGTGTGTGTGTGTGTGTGTGTGTGTGTGTGTGTGTGTGTGTGTGTGTGTGTGTGTGTGTGTGTGTGTGTGTGTGTGTGTGTGTGTGTGTGTGTGTTTGTATGTGTGTGTGTGAGTTAATTGAAATAAACTGAGAAAAAAGAGAAGCAGAAGGTGTAAGAGGAAAAAAATAGGGAGAAGGATAAGAAAGAAAAGTAGAAGTAGAAGAAGAAAGAGAAAAAAGAAGAAGAGGAGAAAAAAAAGAAGAAAGAGAGATAAAAAGAATAAAAATTAGGCTAAATAGAAAGATAAAACTAGTGGTAGGAGGCACCTCAATGGGTCGGTAAAACTTGGAATTAATGGTGACCCTCACAATGCCTGTGGCCTTGTCCTTGCCCACCTCTTCAAGGCCTGATCCCTCCCACCTGGGAGCCGATGAATAGCTTTACAACCAAGAAACAGGATTAGTTGGTAGACTCACAAGAATTTTTTTTACACCATACTTCTTTTTTGTCTTGAAACTTCCTACCTCATCGCCACTTCCACGCTACCCTTCCACACCCTTGCCACTCACACGATGTCGACGTTGATGTGTTGGAAGGCGATCACCACGAAGGTTCTCACTTTGTGTGTCTGTCCTGTACTGATGATGAAGTCTTCTGCCTCCTCCCGCTGCAGCATCAGCCACATTGCCTGCAACCACAAGCAACTTTGTCTGCCTCAACACGCCTTAAGCCACAACAACACAGAGATTCATTACAAAATTCAACAACACACAGCCATACCAAACCATATACTACAACGTCCAGCAAAACAAAGCTTCAAATTAAACAAATGGATAACACAAAGCAAAACAACAACGGCCAACAATTTAGAAAAATCTAAAAACCAAAATAAATCCTAAAAACAGCAAGAAACACACTCCAACAATCAACAACAACCAAAAACAACACTCAACAACAAGCCAACAAGACACAATAAGCCACCTCTACGTAGTCCTTGGCATGACCCCAATCCCTTTCTGCATCAATGTTGCCCAGCTCGAAGAACTGCTGTCTTCCCAGGTGGATGCTTGCTACTGCTCTGGTGATTTTACGAGTCACAAAGCTTTCTCCTGGAATGGTGGTGTGGTAGCGAGTGTAGGCCTAGTGAATTGATGGTGGTGGTGGTGAGTGTGGTGATAGTCAAAGGATGGTGGTGGTGGTGAATGTGGTGATAGTCAAAGGATGGTGGTGGTGGTGAATGTGGTGTTTTTTGTAGTTATAGTAAAATGAGGATGGTGAAAATTGAAATGGGCTTTTTTAATGGCGGTGGTGATTCTGATAATTATGAGGGTGGTATTGATGGTGAGAGTGATGCTAGTGACAGATATCAGCTTTCAGTCTGTGATTTGAGTTCACCTTGTCTTAATCATAAAGTTCATTTTTTATTGTTATAGAATAGCTTGCTGTTGTAATAAAAACACGAATATTATTATAGTGGCATTAACCACGGCTTTTAACAATGAATGTATTTTATTTATTAGGGTTTGCAGAGGCCAAACTCTATAATTTGATCTAGCTGTATAGTATTTAGTTTTTGTACGAAGAAGAATGAATGATAAGTATAGGTTGATCTTCGAATGAACGGTGGAGAAGATGAATGAATAAATGAACACCTCTTCTGGGACTTTCGTGGTTGAATAAGATGCCATTGCAGGCGAACATCCCATACATTTCCCTGTAGTTTCTGCAGATCCAGTAAGAGTAGAGCTTAGCCACTCCTGGAATAGGATTACGAAATTATATGTACTGGTTCAATAGCTATGCAATTTTAATGTTGGCCTCGAAATTCTACGGGGTTAATGCCACTATAATAATATTCGTGTTTGTATTGTATTGTATTGTATTAATGTTCAGACTTGGAACGATACACAGAGGCAAGGCAAGTGAAAACCTCAGTTGCTGAAACGAAAGCGATCATTTCAAACATTGATATTTGAAACGTCGATGATTAAACTTCTAACCCACCATAGGGAGAACGAGGGTGGAAGGGAGTTGTTTCCTTTTGAGGGACTTCCTTCACTTTTCCAAAGAGTTCTGAGGTGGAGGCTTGGTAGAACTTTGTGGTGTCAGCAATGCCAGCCGTTCTGATGGCGTCTAGAAGTCTCAAAGTGCCCATCGCATCTACGTCCGCCGTATACTCACTCAACTCGAACGGAACCTGTGGTGTTGTGTGATGGTGGTTTTTGTGGTGTTGTGTGATGGTGGTTTTTGTGGTGTTTTCTGATGTTGGTTTTTGTGGTGTTGTGTGATGGTGGTTTTTGTGGTTTTGTGTGATGGTGGTTTTTGTGGTGTTTTGTGATGGTGGTTTTTGTGGTTTTGTGTGATGGTGGTTTTTGTGGTGTTGTGTGATGGTGGTTTTTGTGGTTTTGTGTGATGGTGGTTTTTGTGGTGTTGTGTGATGGTGATTTTTGTGGTTTTGTGTGATGGTGGTTTTTGTGGTGTTGTGTGATGGTGGTTTTTGTGGTTTTGTGTGATGGTGGTTTTTGTGGTGTTTTGTGATGGTGGTTTTTGTGGTTTTGTGGGATGGTGGTTTTTTTGGTGTTGTGTGATGGTGGTTTTTGTGGTGTTGTGTGATGGTGGTTTTTGTGGTGGTGGCAAATTTGATGGTTGTGGTAATGATGGTTATGATGAACTGGTGGTGGTGGTTATGTTTATAAAGGTAATGGTGACGGTAGCAATGATAACGAAGAAGATGATGTCATTGGTCGATATTTTGATTGACGATCATGTTTATAAAATAAGAACAATGGAACATTGTTAAGGTGAAAGGGGTCTCACTAAATGTATGTAGAAGTAGGAACGCTCTTGAATAGTATGTAATCAGCTTCTTGAAAAAGCACTGCACAGATTATATTAACAAGAAGTATATTTTGAATTGCGTACATACCATCACGTGACTTTGTGCTGCCAGGTTGTAGATTTCTGTGGGTCGTACCTCTGCTACAATGCTCATGAGACGGGGCCTATCCTTCATGTCGCCATGGTGTACTTTCAATGAGGCTGCAGTGACAGTTGGTGAAAAGACGGTGAAGACATTGGTGGTAGGGGTGGTGGTAGGGGTGGTGGTGAAAGTTATGCTTTTTATCGTATACTTATTGTTAAGGTGTTCGGAATTTAGTCTATCTTCAATGACACCCGCCATGAATAATTGCAGCATGAATTCACAATCGAGCACAACACAACGATGTTACCACAGCGACATCAAAGACACAAAACTTTGAAAATCAACACTTGAATAAAATACAATACAACCACGATCAATATTATAGTGGCATTAACACCTATTGAAACACACAATTTGTACGTTACAGCACCTCCTTGGGTGTTGATGAAGGGACTGTTAAAAAGGCGATTGGTTCGTTTGCTTCCTTGTGTTCTGATGATTCCATGCACCTGTTGAGAGTGGATGACGTATAGTATCAGTCATGTGGTGATTGGCATTAAAGCCGTTACCTTCGATTTTATGCTAAATGCTTCAATATTTAAAAGCCTAATTTGGTTTTTATTTGTAATAAAGTTGCATTTTCGAATAATTTAAGACAAAAAAAATATTTAATTGTGTTTTTACCGATTTTTATCCCACAAATCACACCGTATTCATATTTTTATGTAATTTCATGGATGACTGCATAAGATCGTTAATTAATGTTTGTTAAGCTAACCCAACAATCAAAGGGGTTTGACCGCGTAGGCATAGTGTAATACAGTGAAAGAAAGCGAAAATTGACGAACGAGAAAAATCAAATATTCAGTAGAAATATCCCTTGAATTGATTTTATTTATCCCAGAATGAAAAAAAAGTGGAATTAGTTTTACAACTATTTTTGCAGTAGGCTCATATAAGAGGCATTAATAAGCATTTTTTTTTATTGTTATAAGGAATGACAAGGTTTCAACCTGATACCCTTTGGATAGAAGCAAATCTGTCAAGTACGATCCATCCTGTGGAATAGATCAAAGAAGCCTAGTCATTTATTTCCTTCATTAAATTTTTCTTAATTTTTATAAAATATTTTTTTGTTTCAAACCCCTCCATCACCATGGTGACTGACATAAAAAGATACATTGAATCACAACACTCCGAAGTAGTGAAAGCGGTTAAATCTAATTAATTAATTAATCAACCTAAAAATTGTTTATAAAGTTAAGTTCCTAAAAGCCGACCTGTCCTGTAATTCCGGTGATCAAAGCAACTTTTTTAAGTTGGGTGGCAGCTTCCATATTACGTGGCGTACAAAAGAACCAACAATCAGGTTTCTGTGACCAGTTTTATCAGATGCGGGCAATATATAGACACGAGGCTTCAAGAAATCATTCAAGCGTGTAAAGAGAATCCTCAAGAAAAGAGCGTGACAGTAAAACAGTGACAGACTTCATCAAATTAAGAAAAAACTGATTTTCTTCAAATTTTATTTATTTATTTTTTATCGCATTTTTTCAGTCTGTAGTTCATACTAGACTTAACTTTTGTTGTTTTTGTTTACTTTAGCAACAGTTAAATAACTATATTGGTTACAAAAAAAAAATTAATTTTTTTATCAGATGAGTAATTTAAAAAAGTGTCATTCAAATTAACATTCGAACTAATATTACTTTGATTAATTAAAAAATATGTTAAAAAATTGTTAATTAAAATTTTTATAAAATGTTACTTCGCACACTGCAGCGATGACGCAAATTTTTAATTTCACAGTCTTTATTGAATAATTGCGAACGAACTTTCAGAAGTTGAAAAATTTTCTGTTAACTTATATTTGGAACAAAAAAATTAAACATGAAAAATGAAATCTGAAAATAAAAACTAAAATCACGAAAGCAATATAGACTTATGAAGGAATGCCTAACTCAACATAACTTTATTAATAGTTCACCTGCTGTGGAGCCCAATAGGTAAACAATAAAATTGAATAAAATTAATTTAATGATTTTTTCACAAAGAAGTTTTTAAATTTTAATTATAACAAAGATTTTTACTCACACACATACATTATATAAGTACTTTACACAAATACGAACATTACAGAAATGGAAAAAAATCCGAAACACGCGTTAGGTACAGCAACTTGGAAAATATTAAAAAACCAAAATAACATAATTTTTTAAAGTTGCATGGCCTTGAAACTCTACGGGGTTAATGCCACTATAATACTATTCGTATTTTTATTTTATTGTACATAAGGTTTAAAGCTTTGGAAAAAAATGAATCAAATTTTTAAGTTTCATTTATTAAGGGTTTTAAAAATAGTTATAAAATAAAAATACTTTTCAAAATGATGATAAAAATGAATTGAAATATTTATAAAAATTATGCAATAGTCAAAAAAGTATTCCAGAAGAATGCTTGATAGTGCAGATTCAGCTACACTAGGAACTGAACTCCAGTCACATTCGAATTCAAACTCACTGTAAATTGAATGACAAAGATTTAAGACAATATTATTCAATAAATAAGCATGAAAACGAAAAGACCTTCAAACTACGAAGCAGGCAGACGAAGGACCGCAGCCAACACAAACATTCACAAAGCGCTTATTTTCTGATGTTCTAAAACTTATACAAGAGCTTGGCAACCCTTCGTGGCGATAAGACAACCGTTTTGATCCAATCACGCGACCTCGTTTATGCTTGCATACACACCACTGACACGCCATTCCTAACCATGATTTGCCGCTAATAAGTTCAAACTCTAGATTCTTCAGCGTTCACTTATGAGTAAAACTGAGTTTTGTGCTTGTTTCCATAGCAAAGAGAGCTAACCACTAGAGCAAAAGACCGAGGTAAAACCTGGAGAGCGGCGACTTTGGTGGCGAAGAGGTGGAGGGAGGAGGTGAGGTGGGATAGTTCGTACTCCGCCAACACGTAGAAGTCCTTGAGGGAGGAACTCCTCTTAAGGGCACACTTGTAACAAAACACTACGTTCTTGCTCACGAACAAGACGTTGAAAACCTCCACCTGGTTGGTGGAGAGTCTTGGTGTGTGTTGCCGTGAAACTTAATTTTTTATCTATGTATTGCGTATTTCGTTCATTGCCGTTTTAATTCGCTGTGCGGCATTGCGTTCTAATTCTAAAATTAAAAACTAATCTCCCACTCTGTGAGGGAAGAAGAGCAATGATTCTTCACAGTTTCCGCAATAAATGAGATTGATAAAACTTTTCGATTTGGGATAAGATTTGAAGCGATTATTTAAGGTTTTAGAGGCAGGAGGAGATGGCGTCGAAGACTCACCAGACACACTGTACAGTAGTGAGCCAGGTCGCTGGGCAGCCGTTGTTGCCTTATGATCTGCCTTCCCAGCCCGGCACACTCCTCCACCAACGAATCCATCCTCCTCACGTCCTCTTGCAGCACCGACAACACCTCACTCAAAAGATCTCTGATGGGTGAATGAAAAATAGAAATGGGTGGAGTCAATAAAGCATGGAATGTGTTGTAACGGAGAAAAAGCCGAAAATCGCTAACTTTAATCGTCAAGAACGTAAAAATACGTAACACGTAGTTTGTGACACTCACTTATAATGAGGCGTGAAAAAAAAAGTTTTAGCATTTTTTTTCTTCAACGGAGTGGCAACGTTGTTCTTTTTATGATCTCCATAGACAGCACGACAACTCCCTTGTGAGACAGGGGCCCTTGCAACACCAGTCTCTTCATCACCCGAAGGCCTGCCATCACTTCCTCCAAAGGTCTCTCCTCCTCCCCCTCCTCCTCCTTCTGATCCTCCTGCTCCTTCTTCTTGTTGCAGAAAGAACCACATGAGGTTCCAGGAAACTTGGATCATGGGCACGATGGACTTGAAGGGCGGTTCTTGTTGGTTCACCATGTAGCGGTGCATAGCGCACTTGTACTGGTACGCCGTGAAGGAACCCACGTTCCACGCTATGTTGTTGCACCAGCCCTAGGAGGGTGATGGTAATTATGATAAATTAACAGAAACAAAAAGAATTGAAATTAATGAAATAATAATATTGAATCTAATTTGTAAGGCGCCATGTAAACAATTGAGATTCCCACGATGGGCATTGATTATTCATTGATGCCTTAATGTTATTTTCTCAATACAGCATCCAGCTTTCAAAAAGTTTACATCCTGCTCCGGAAGAGTTAACACCACACCCCGTTCTGAAACAGTTAACACCACACCCCGCTTTGAAACAGTTAACACCACACCCTGCTTTGAAACAATTAACACCACACCCCGCTCTGAAACAGTTAACACCACACCCTGCTTTGAAACAGTTAACACCACACCCCGCTCTGAAACAGTTAACACCACATTCTTCCTCGAAACCTCAAGGTCTCCCACTCACCAGCGCTTGCACCCAATGCACAGTGCCTGGACCCACCCACACCGTGTCTCCGGGCAGTTGTAGGAGGTGGTAGAAGGGAATGCCCTCGTCCTTGAGGTCTTCCACGTCAGGCCACCAGGCACTTGAGTCCTGGTTCAAGCCTCTTCTGCAATTGTGGTGGTAGGTGGTGCTGATGATGAGGCGCGAAAAAGTAAGAAAGTGAAAATTAAATGTTCTGGATGTTCGGACGATGAAAAGCGTTTTACAAACACGATAAAATGGATAGAAAGAAATTCACTCCAGAATGTTGCCTAAAATGATAAGAAGCGCTTTAAAAATGTTTTGATTGGATTAGATAAGATTGCTAAATGATGTGTGAGTGGTGAGTAGCTAGCAGAGTAACGTATTATGTACTTTTTACACATTCGGCAGATGGCAGGCCAAGACTCAATGGGTACGCAGAACCACTCGCAGGAGCCCGGGCCCACATTGACGTTGACTGCAGCGAAGTTGTTGTTTTCCTGGTGGCCTGGTGGATACGATGACGAAAACGAAGTTGAACATAGCGAAAATTCGTTTTCGAACAAAATGCTAAAAAGCGTTTCACAATAGCTTTGATTAGAATTAGATTGCATAAGTGAAAAGAGGAAATAGCAACGAGTTCCAAAAATGTGCATTCAACCCTACCCCTGGCGAGCAACACAAAATCATCAAACCACCTGTGGTTCTACATCCTGGCACCTTCATGTACAACTGTATGGTGTTCACTCCCAGCACGTTGTGGCCGATGTGATTGAGGATGTTCTTGTTGGGACACAACACCTTGGGAGGGTGGCCTAGTGTAGCACTCACAAGGTGATTTGCTAATGATGTAGAGTCATAATTGAGAACATTTAAGTCGTCGTAGTTAATTGATGATTTACTGAATCATTAATAGAAATTGCAAAACAGCAATTGATAGCAAAAACCGAAGAGAAACTGAAGAGGAGGCTGAATAGGGGCAGTGTTTGAAACAGCGGTTAACGAAGTTTTTGAAGCGGAGGTTTGAGTAGTGGTTCGAGCAAGGTACCTTGAGGAAGTCGGGCAGCTTGTTGACCTCATTGATCTGTTCGTTCCAGTGCTGAGGACTGGAAAGGTCGAGGTTGGTTGCGAAGTTGATGTAGTCCTTCCTGTATGAGTGGTAGTAGGCGTGAGTGAAGGCTAATAAGTAACCAATGGTAGTGAATGGTAGTGAGTGGCAGTGAGTGGTGATGAGCACACAATGATTAGCCACACCAACCTGGAAGGAACGCTCCTTGAAGGCCTGCCGTTGATCAACAGAGACTTGGCCTTGACCTGATAAAGAGAGGATGAGCTTCAATGTATTGCGCAATATGGACTAGGGGAGAAATGGGTTAGTTGTCAAAAGTGAATACGTCTTCAGCGACTCATCATCAAGGGTCGAACGAACATTTTGAACGATTGAACATTGAAGCTGCGTCGTTACACTTTTCTAAGAATATACTTTTTAAACGCTCATTTGAGAAAATGTGGCTGTATGGAAACTCACGAAGGACAGAGCCTGGTACTTGGCATAGTTCCTGATTGTCATGGTGGAGGGGTGACTGGGAAAGTGCCACGAAGTTCTTTGGGTTCCTCGTGTTTTTGTAGTGTTGTTGTTTGTGTTGCTGTTTGTATTGTTGTTTGTATTGCTGTTGGCAGTGTTGAACTTTTGTTCCTCTTTGAGATGGGGATCTGTGTTGAGGAGTGCTCCTTCTGCACTGGAGGGTGCCTTGGCTTCGGCACACTCCACAGGGCCATCCTTGTTCTTGCTTGACTTGCCACCCCTGGTCACCACCTTTTTCGGCTGCACTCGGATCTCCATGCTGAAGTCTCCATGCTGCTTCCTGAGGCTGATGGTGGAGAAGATGTCGAGTCCTGTGGCGGTAAGTGGCGATAGGGCTGAAAGAGGTATGATGTTGTTGTTGTTGTTGTTGTAGCAACTAATTGTATGTTTTTGTGGTGAATGGTGGCGTGTGATTTAGGTGGTATGCGTTTGTTGAAGTGGCGTTGTTGAGGTGGGTTGTGATGAAAGGTGGTATGTTGTTGTGGTGAGTTAGTGGCGTGTTGATGCATTCTAATCAAAAGCACGTAAGGTGTTTATCGCTTCTCTGCGCATTGATTCGCTCACTTCAATTCACGACTCATTTCTGTTTCCATTGTTTTTTAATAATTTAAAAACGTTTGATAAAATCGCTTGAAGTTAACATTGGCGCTTAAATATTTCAATGGTCAACCAATGCCACAAATGAAAAGAAAGAGCTATTAACGACAATTACAAGGGAAATTAAAAAATGATTAAGTCTAACAAAAATAACAATGATAAATAAAGACAAGAAAAGTAGCAAAAAATTAATTAAAAAAATATTAACAAAAACATAAACCAAACGCAACAGAAACAACAACAGCAACAGCCCACTGAAGTCAAGGACGTGACAGAGGCCTCTGATGATGCAGGTGTCTTGGAGGTTGACGTAGCTGGCCAGGCTTTCGCTGTCTGCCTGCTCCTTGTTGCTGATCTGGGAAGGAAGAAGGGTGGATGAACGGAAAATGTATGTGTTTATACAATTGCAAAGGTACAAAGTTTTGAAATTAAATTTCCATCTTAACTCGAATTGCTTATATGGGAAACGGAAGGATTGAATGAAAAAGTGTTGGATGGATAAGTATATAAACAATGTGGTGAATGAGTGGTGTTAAGGATGAGCTCGGATCTGATAACATAAACACGAAAACTTGAACTTGGCTCACGGTTATTAGCGGAGTTGAAAGATATGAGAATGATTTAACCTCGGAATTATTTAATTGCTGAGATGTTTTTTGTAGTTGTTGAGTTGTTTTGTGTTGTTGTTGTTGAGATGTTCTGTTTAATTGTGGTTGAGATGTTTTATATTGTTGTTGAGATGTTTTTTGTTGTTGTTGGTTGTACGTTGTTGTCCTAGTTGGTTGTTGTTGAGATGTCTTAGCTGGTTGTTGCAGTTGTTGTTGAGATGTCTTAGCTGGTTGTTGTAGTTGTTGTTGAGATGTCTTAGCTGGTTGTTGTTGTTGTTGTTGAGATGTTTTGTTTTGTTGTTGAGAAGAAATACTTTTTTGAGCATGTTGTTGTTTGGACTTTTCTTGAATTTTTATGCCAGATTGTTGTTGTGTTTGCAACAGACACAAATCTTTAACTTGTTGTTGCAATTCTTGTTGGTTCAAATGTTGTGAAGCATAGAACTTATTTGTTGAGATCTTTCTGGAAGGAACATCTGAATGGGAATTTCAGACAACGAATCAAAAATTAAAATCTATAATTTCTTAAAATAAAATGTTCAAATGACCAAACAACATATTGAAAAATGGAAGAAAAATAAAGTGCTAATAATATTTATACCTTCTATGGCTTTTTCCATTGGAAAGGAAACCTGAGGAAGGTTCTGAGCTGGTTGTGGTTGGGGGGGTGGAGATGGAGAAGGATTGTGGACTTTGGTGGTGGGTTGGAATGGCTGGTGTGAAGAAGAATTGAAATTGGACTTTGTGGTGAGGGTGTGAAGAGAAGTTTCTGGAAGGAGTTGTGAGTGACCTCCACTCTCAATACCTTCAGACTTTTGAGTTAGTCTGATGGAGTCATGTAGGTGGTTCAGTGCAGGGTGTCTGGCTTTGGCACTCTTGGGCACTTGTGAAACACTACAACAGGCAACAGACGCCTTAGTTAATAAACCTTCATAAGTGGCATCAAAATTGAGCTTATCAAACTTGTCTGCCAAATCAGAAGGGAGGTCAGTGGTGGCATGAAATGTGTGTGAGCTTGTGTGGTTTGAGGCGCTTTTGTTGCCTTCCTTTTCATTCACTTCACCAAGAGGGGTATAGTTATGTTGGCATGCACTTGAGGAATCTGAAGAACTCACAAAACCTTTTGAACTGCTCTCAGAGATGGAATTCACACCTGGCAGTGCATTATTGTCTTTGTTTTCAGCCTTCAGAAGCTTTGTGTTGGTTTTCGCAATACTTCCCTGGGTGCTCCTGCCAAACAAGTTCTCATCAGCAGACAACTGCTCACAAATAACTTTTTTGTTCTTGGGAGGTTGACATTTTCTGTTGTTTGACTGTGTGTTCTTATCAGTGTTGTTTGTATGCTCTGGTGCTTGTTTGAGAATAGGTTTTTGTTGTTGGTTGTTTGAGGGTTTCAGAGGCAGAGTGGCGCGAGGAGGTTGTTGTGGCTGGAGTGCCTGCTTCCTCGGCAGTGACAAATTCTCTAGGTTCTTCAGTTTTTCTATGCACAAGTCTGCACTGTGTGACTTTTGTGAGAGTTGCTTAGAATTAAATTTATAGGAGTTTAAGTGCTGTTGTTGTTGGAGTGGATGCTGATGAGGTAGATTTTTTTGTTGATCTATAGAAGACTGTTCACTAAGTTGTTGTGGAGCTCTATTGTTTGAACTGGAAGTCCACTCCACCTTGTGATTTAATTTTTTACAATAAAATCAACAACACCCTCCAGCATTTGAATTTAAAAAATTTAAATTATTTATATCCTAAATTATGAAATTACAAAAAAATTATTAAATTGAAAAATAGAATAATCTATTGACCTGGCTCAACTTGAAGGTAAAGAGAGTGCATACAAATCATAGCTTAGTAGAACAAATATTGTATGGAAATTCCGTGAAGTAACCTTGACATTTTATGATCTAAGTTTACGTTTTCAGTGAAAGAATTCAAAACGTAATTTTATGGTTCTGAGGCTTTCATGGAGCAGCCTTGAAAGGAAAACTCATCACCTTGACTACTTGATTACTTCTGCTAGACAAGTTGTTTCAACACATTATAATTTTTGTTTCCATCTGAGTTTCACAGCTACTGAAAAATGTAAACTATTTTGCATAACCCCCATTCATAAGTTTTTATGCAAAAAAATTTTTTTTTTTTTTTTTAACAAAATTTTTTTGGAGGTTTACTTTTTTTTAAAGATGAGACCTTATTAAATGAAGCTTCTCAAAAATTCTTCAATATATTTTTCGGGATTGAAAAACATCGGAAAAATATGGAAAAATAACGTTTTTGAAAAATTGTAGGTTAGAGAAAACTATTTTGATTGTTAGATCTCATTCCGTACTTTGACTAGCAGAATTTATTAGAGAAATATTTGTTATTATGAAATGCAAAAATTTCACTCTGTTTAAAATAATTTTATTTGATTTAAGAATTCAAAAAATTTACTTGATTTTTCTTCTTGAGAACTATTTTCAACTTATCTGCTGTCTTGTTCTGCATGTTTATAGGCATTTGAAAACATTATTTGCATAAATTTGATAAATTATTTAAAACCAGTTAACTCATGCTCAATCAGACAAGAGCCTTTGTTCAATACTTACGCTTTGTTCAATATCGGTGCCGTTGAATGTTGTGATTGAGTGAATGAAAAGAGAATTTAAGTTCTTATACTAAGATTTTAAACTTATTTGAATATATCTTTTAGAAAATAAAAGCAACTATACCGTAGTTAAAATTTTTTCCATTATTTTTTGATATCAAAGTTCATAAAATAAAGAAGTGTGAAAAGTAATTTTATATTCTAAATGTTCTAACCTAATCAAAGCACTTGTAAAGCACCCTTTAGCACTTTACTCTATGGCACTCTCAAAAAAATGGTTTACTAGTTGTGAGTAACTAAGCGATAGGCCACTTTGGGACGGCGTTTGTTTTTACTCAAGTTGCCTCTTTAAAACTATAAGAAATACTGTGTGCACAATTTAGTTGAAATATGCTTTTCTAATTTATTCATTGAAAAAACATTTCAAAAACAAAAAAACTCTCTGTGTCCAAAGAAAAACGTTTCTGTGTCCAGAATAATGTCACGGTGTCCAAAGAACAACGTCTCTGTGTCAAAATATTTAATATATCAATGTATATTTATAAAATATTCTTCTTTATTCACAAAACTATCAGATGAACCTTTGATAAAACTATCTGCAAAAAACTTTGTCTATTTTTTCTCATATCTTTTTTACTTCGTTATCATTTAATTCATTTTTAGTTACTTTTTTTTTACATTATTAATTTATAAACTTTTCTCACTTTACTATATTCATTAATGTTATAAATTTTTAGTTACATTTTTTGTACATTTTTACACCTTTTCCATATATTCATTTGAAAAGGTTAAACATTTTAACAGCCTTCAAAAGCTAACCAATGGTTTGACCGGTAAAATGAAGCAACTCTAAAAAAAAATCTACATGTTACTGGTTTGACCAAACGGCTTTTTATCAATAAAATAACGCCTAAACTTGTTCTTACAGAAGCGCCTTTGAAAGCTATCATAAAACGCGCCATAAAAAGGCAATGATTAGATATGATGATTGAAAAAAATTGAAAAAAATAAAAAATCCTTAAAACGCTTCAATATCTTTTTCAAAATATAATTTTGATACATTCAAATTATATTCTTTCAAAACTTATATGCCAATTTAATATTAAGTCAAGACTTGAGTAATTTGCCACATTTTCACAAGTCAGGATGGCCGAGCGGTCTAAGGCGCTGCGTTCAGGTCGCAGTCTGGTTCTCCAGGCGTGGGTTCGAATCCCACTTCTGACAATTTTTGAGATATTCTTTATTAATTACACAAAAAGGACCTTTTTGAATATCGATTAAAAAATATTTCAATAGCCTTATCTTGTTTATACTAACTTACTCTTTATATACATTTTTATGAAGATTTCAGAAATCTACTCAATAGAATCAGCCCTCAAAAGTGCTTGAGCCATAATTCCATTTTTTGATTAAAAAACATTCTTTCACAAATTTTTTTATATTCATTTATTGACGTTCAAAAAATAATGAAGAAACATTAATGAGGGCAAAGCTCTTTAAGGTATTTAAATTCATTATGGCCAAATAGCGTTATACAAATGCATCAGTTGGGTTGGGTTGGTCGTATTAATTCCATATGAAGATAATTCTTTAAAAAAAATAACTAGGAAGTAATATTCGAAAGAGTACGAAGGTTCGTGTTACAAGTATTTTTTAAAAGCGTAGTTTTTTTTCAGTTTCAGGCCTTCAGTTTTCCAAACGCTCCAAAAGCCGTTTAAGGTATATATATTTTTGCAGTTTAAGCATCGTTTCGTTGTATTTTTTCATATCGAGATAACCATCATGAAGACCATCAGCTTTCGAAGTTTTTTTATCATTAGAATTTTTTTTTCTCTTTGTTTTTTTGACCTCTTCATTCGAGAGAGCAAGTAACATACGGTTTTTGAGTCTTGGAGGTGAGTGGCAGACAAGTTTGGAAGGTTCATAGAAGCTGACGAAATTATCTCGAATCCAGTCACGCACCCACAGAATGTTCTTGTTGCACCTCCAAGGGTTTTTCCCCATGTTGACGTACGACAAGTTTTTCAGGTTGTAGACGGTCTTTCGAGAAAGTTTGACGAGACCAGTGCACATGATATTCAGGTACTGGATAGGTGCAATGTGAGAGCCGAAGTGAGGGGCGGATAGAAGTTTGGCGGTGATAGATGGACTGTAGCTGATGTCCAAGTAACGTAGATTACCGAGGTCTGCAAGAGGATCAAGTTGCAGCTGGTCGTTTGGAGGGATGGAGGATGCTTTGAGGATGTGAAGACTGGGAGTGGATAGAAAGCAATTGGCTTCAAATACGTGAATTGGATTGAAGGAAAGATCCAGAACCTCCAAGTTTGTGGTTCTCCAAAATAAACTCGACGAGATTTCTTTGATGTTGTTGTGGCTCAGATCCACTTTTTTGAGGGTTGGCAACTTGTTCAATGCTCCCGCCTCAATACGTGAAATGTTGTTGAAACTCAAAAAGACATACTTCAGCTGGTATTTGTGTTTGAACGGCCGAGAGTTGAGAACTTGTATTTTGTTGTGGCTGGCGTGGATAGAGTATATCTTTTTTGGCATGAAGAATGAAAGACTTTTGAGGTTGTTTTGGTTGATATTCAATTTTCGCAAATGTGGCATGTGGGTGAAAACATGATCGGAGAGTTTTTGGATGCGATTTTTGCTCAGTTGGAGGACAACCACTTCATTGGGGTTGAAGAAGTCGTATTCCGAAATGGAAGCGATCTTGTTGTTGCCGAGTCGGAGGTTTTTGAGTTGGGTTGGCGTGTTTTTCAGTACCCTGGTAAGGTGGCACTTGGTGAGGTCGAGCAGTTGTAACAGCAGGTTCCACTGCAACGAAAGCTCGAGCACCGCCAGTGGGTTGTGGTTGAGGAGGAGCACTCGCAGAAACCTCAGCTCGGCGAAGGCGTTCCTATGCACGAACCTCAGCAGGTTGTTACGCAGGTCTAGTCTGGTCACCTTTGTGTTTCCTCGAAACGTATCTTCGCCTATGTAGCGTATCCTGTTTCTCGAGAGTCCCACGAGGAGCAAGCCACCCATGTAATTCAAGACACCATCCACATTCACCAGCAGGTTCTGGTCCAAGTACAATTCTTTGGTGTTCACCAGGTGGATGAGAGCTGTTGAGCTGAGGCGGCGCAGTCGGTTGTTGGTGAGGTTGAGCACCTTCAGGTTTTTGAGCCCCTCAAACGACCAGTTATCCACCCTTCGTATTCTGTTATCGCCCAGATGCAGTTCACGAAGCGAAAACATCCACTCGAAATCCGACTTTTTTATACGACTCAGGTTGCTACGAGAAATTTTGAAGTTTTGTATGTTGCTTTTCAAAACCTTGGGAATTCGACGCAGTTTGTGTCCTGAACACTTGACAATGTTCTTACGGCAGTAACACAAGAAGGGGCATGCAGTCGCCTTGCTACGTGCAAGGCGTTCGATCGACGATGGTTGTTTGCACACCAGCACTGAATTTCTCCGATGCCCTGTCAAACCAGAAAATCTTCGGTGTAGTTGTTTGTATCCACTTTCTTGAGAGCGGGACACAAGTGTGGTGAGTATCATAAACAGAGTTGGTAACTTCATAATTGGAGTTTGATGAACACAAGGCAGTAAAACGAAATTACCGTTTGTTCATTTAATGTTCCAAGCATCAGCTAGCTCAATGTATACCTCGATATTACAAGCTTGAGACGATTCAGTTCGAATTGAAAACTAATTTGAATAAAAAAAATTAGAGGCCTAGCTTCTTCAACATTCATACCTACTTTGTACTGCGATTTATAAAAACTCCATGTAACTGTGCACGCCTATAAGACATGACGATGAAAGGCTCGTATGAGAGAAGCAGGAAATTTGTATTGAACGTGCACTTGAAAAATGTTTCCAGTTTTTTTTAATTTCAAAGAAGGAAAGCTGTTTGAGTAGATTGGATTCAGAGTATACTGAGTTTTGTTTATGGGTTTTTAATGCTGACGATTTCATTCTTCCAAAATCATGCAATAAGCTTGTAAGTTTATATTCGAAGGTTTGAAAAAAATTGTAGAATCAGCTTGTTTTTTTAATGAAAAATTTTAAAAATAAAAAAAAAGATATAATCTTTCTTGCATAAAACCTTCTAGATGTGGCTGTAGTGAAGATTTCACCTGTGAAGCTTTAACAAGAACTATTATAATGTTCTGATGATTTTTACTGCAGTTTGACAAAACAAAACACATGGCTGTATTCTCTTTCAGCCAAAATCCAAACTTGAGAAAAGTTGAAAAGATTAGCACTTGACACAATAAAATAATGTTTAAAAATCCTCTTTGAAACCTAAATTTCAAATGACATGTCTCACACCTATTCTATACTTTTCAATTCCCGATTTATCTTTTTGCTAACTTTTATTAATATTATTATTTTTTTAAATCTGAAGATCTATAAATAGAATAAAACCAAATTATTAAATGCATTCCATTCGAGGAAGTTATCCAACAGTAAAGTGACCTCGTAAGGCTTTGAGACCAACTGCCACTATAACAATACTCGCCATTGTATTGTATCCTAAGTAAATATTTTACTGTTTTGTATTGTATTTCATTCGGATCTAGTGTATTATATTGTATTATATCGTATTGTGTTTTATTGTGTTCGGTTCTATTGTAATATATTGTATTGTATTTTAGTGTATTATACCGTTATTCATTGTATTTTGTTATTCCCAATTTTCCAAAATAATTCAGTTATTCTCATTTAAAGAACTCTTTAAAACACCGAATCCGTTCTAAGTTATTTCTTTATGGCTGCTCATGGCGAAATTGGAAAAAATGCATTTATTTTTCATTTAGAAGTCATTTTTAAAAATTAATTTATTTTTCATGTAACAAAGTTTTTCAACTTAAACAAATTTTGACGTAGACTTAATTTGGGAAAAAACAATTTTGTTTCAAAATATTCAATCCAGGAATATTTTTTTATTAACGAAATATTGATCAATTAATTTGTTTAGTGAAAGTTTCCAAGTTAAGAACAACGTATCTGTGTCCAGTTGGTTGATAAAATGTATATTCAATATATAGAAATATGCAAGTACTGAAAAGTTCGTTGAAAGAAGGTGATCAAAAAGGATTCAAGGTGTAAAAATTGATGTTTGTTTAACATCTCTTCTCCAATGCAGCCTGGACTCGGTAATGTCAAGAAATCTTCGAAACAAGTAATAATCATAACTTTCGAAAGTTTAAGCATTTTAAAAATAGAATTTAATTTCATTTTATTGATATTTTCTATTAAAAAAGTCAAAAATGAATACTAAAAAATTAAAAAATTGAAGAAAAATCTTTCAAACTTTAGATGTTTTTTTCCTTATTTTTTCTCTTCTCAGTTATCCTTCTTTTTCTCTTCTTTTTTTTCATCTTCTTCTTCTTTTCATCCTTCTCACTCTTTTTTTATTCTCCCCTTCGTCTTCTCCTCCTCTTCTTCTTCCTCTCCTCCATCCTCTTTCCCTCTTTATTTCTTCTGCTTCTTTTCTTGCTACTCTTTTTTTTTCTACTTTTCTTATTTTTTTGATTTTTTTTCAAATCTCGGAACCACTGAAAACATGCATGAAGTCGAGAAAAACATGAATGAAAATTGACAAAAACTTGAGCAAGGACTCGTTGTAAATAAGTCCCTGGTCAAGCATGAATTATTTGGAAATACGATTCAAACTTTCTTCCGAACATCCATCTAACCTAATCTTGGAAGATTTTTTTTACTTCTTGAACCATTCCAGGGCAAGAAATCAGTACCATAGGTGTTTTCAGCCTTTTTTTAAAGCCTCTGTTAGCTAGCGAGGTCAACGCAGATGACAAGTCTGACAGTATCAAGAGAGAAAGCTTACACCATTCGGCTGCACCGAAGGTGTTTGAGTACACTTTTGTGACAGCCGTTCCAATAGAATGGTTGGGTGAACTGAATTATGTGTGGAGAGTAGGCTTTAAGTATTTGGATTGTTCATAACTTTGTTGAGAACAAGTATTCATAAGTGCTTGGACGACAAAAACAGGTTAAAGACGGGCTGTGAAATGAAACATTGTCGTAATTAACGGCGGTGGAAACATACGCCGAGTTTTGGGGATTTGAGAAAGTTTGAGATGAATTATTTTAAGAAAGAGTGGGATGAAGAAGAAGCAGAAAATGAAGAAGGTGAGGTGGCATCCTTCTGCTGTGTTTCAGCTGAGTCTGAAAGGTTTATGAAAGAAGGGGTTGAAAGATTGAAAATATGCAAAGATTTAGTGTTGCGTGACATGAGGAAAGTTTAAGCTTAATCTTAGTTTTTGAAGTCGGGTGAAGGAGAGGTTTTATTGATTTATTTTTAGCCTTTTCATGAGAAATATTATTTTGGTGATAATGGACCTACGATAAGAATTTAGCAGATTTTTTTCATGGATTTTTCAAAATCAATTCCAGACAGACGCTGAAGATGGTACAAAGCATGACGAATTATAATTTGTATAATAAGATAAAACATATCAAAATACAATTCATTGTTTTATGCTAAAAATTCTAGAAGCGGTGATGTTTCATATGTTATTTTATAAGAGCTCAATGATGAATTATCGAGAAATGCCTTATGTGGGCTGCATGACCACTGCGGTAGGTGGGAATTTAACGTAACATTGTTATGAGATGGGGCTATATATTTATTCAAACTTATTTATAATCGCCTAAAATAAATATTAAAGAGATTTCATTAATGTGTTGTATGAGTCCCTGATTCTTTTCTCACTTTGTTTTTCTATTTTACTCAGATTCACAGAGAAGATTCTTTAGATAAGATTTTGGTCCACCTTCCAGCATTTGCTTGTTTCCATTTACTAGATCATGAAATCAATGTTTTCTTCTTTTCTTCCCTTATTCCTTCCTTTTCTCACTTTTTGAAGAAAGTACCTCGTTCTCCAATTTTTGAAATTTTGTTAGGTAATTTGAAAAACGATGTTTATGTAGCAGTTAAAAATTTAGAATTCGTTGTTGGTTGATGATTTCACTCCAAAGCTGCATATTTCAAACAAAAAAGAGCAGAGATCATAGGATTTTTCGAAATTTTCATAAAAATAAATTATAACTATAAGAAAATGAAATATACCGAGACTAATATTTCAAAATTGGAATTTCAAATAGTTAATTCAAATAATGTAAAAAGAAGTAAATTAATAATTGCACAAAGTAGGCATATAAGCCTGCCTGCGTCCGAAAAGCTCGAACTATCAAATATTTCTGACATCAAATATTTGCAGTTTCCGATTTCGCCATAGCGTGTATGGCCGTTACCTTAATTTTCTTTATTCGAACTATTTTTATTAACTCTTTGAAATTTAAAGTTTCAAAGAGTTAATAAATTAAATTAAAATTGATCATTTTATTGAGGGGATGTACAGGTTTAAGAGAAGATGCATTAATGATAAAAGATGATAGACACAATAACGAACCTAGAACCACGCTAAAATCAATAGTTAAGGCACTAAAGCACATTGCTTTCCTGCCTCTTTTACTATGAGCTAATGAAAGTTTGTTAGAAATTATAATAATATTTCTGATTTAATTAGTGATTGATGTAGCTTGGTGTATCTTTCCCTTTCTCATGAGATAGTTTTTTGACGGAGAAGGGATTTACCAAATGGGTTGATAAATGGAGGATCAGAAGATTTTATAAAGATTTGTTCATGAGGATAGAACATGTTAAAAATACTATTAACTGTAGTATAGAAAAAATCAACTGATTCTGTGATATTATTATATGTTAGGTTAAAGGAGCTTGATGATAAGTAATCTGGACATGCCTTATGTTGTTTGAGATGTCATCGGCGGTAGGTGTGAATTGAACGTGTAATATTGTTATGAGATGGAGCTATGTTAAAAGGCAAGGCAATTACACCAAGATGGTGAATCTTGATATGGGAAACATAAGTATTAGGGTTGAATAACTTAGGATCTATATTGATACCATATAACCTATCAAAATTTCCTATATGAGTTGGTCCATAGTAAATTGATTGAAGACCAGTTTGAATAAAACTTTTATGTAACAATGAATTGAAGTCACCACCTAAAATTAACCTATTATTAAGATCTAACATAAAATTAGCAATTTTATCTCTATGACTCATCAAACGAGCATCTGAGTACGATGCTTTGGGTGGATGATATAACCCACAAATAAAATGATCAATATTATGAAGGTGCAATTGACAATAAGAGTTTCAATTGCATCTATTATATCCTTAGTTATAAGTTCAAACGTAGTCAAAAGTCATTTGTTAAGCCAATCGATAGAAATACTATCAATTGAAAGAGTATCAATAGAAATAATCTTATTAAAAAATTTCAACACAATTTCCAATCCTGAAAAACCTATAAATAAGTATAAACATCCAATAGTCTACCTTCTTAATGCCACTAGCTTCGTCAAACCTCATAGCATTGAGAGCCTCCGGTGTGATGTTTTTCAAATACGGCCTGACATCGTCATCATCACGGAGTCATGGCCCAAATCACATCACTCGGATGGACTCATTTCTATTGATGGTTATTCTAACTTCAGAAAAGTTAGGGTTAAGAAATGTGGTGGTGGTGGTGTATTAATTCAAATTAAATCGAATATAACGGCTAATGTATTTGAACCTGTATATAAGATAAATAAAACTTTTATCGAGAAATGATAAAGTCATTCACGAGAAGCAAAACATAAAGTACGAGAAAGCGACGTTTTGAGTTTTATTGACTGCGGAAGTTAACAATTACATCATTATTCAATCGATGGTTTTTATCATTTCGTTGCCAATCGAGTTCTCTATTAAAGAAAGTTAATCAAGGGAGCATTTCACATATGACACACGATTTAGCAAAGCATTGTTGATCAACCCAATAGAAACCAGATGATTTCCTCCACAATTGAATACAGTTTTGATTACCTCCAGCATTGTTCGGGTCACCACTATGCCAGCGTGTGTAGTCAAGCTTCATTTCCTCACAAGATGATTTATTGCACTGATCAAAGTGGTTGTACCACACGAAGCCTTTTCCACTTCTTCGAAAACCCCCAGACCAATATGTCATAAATGTTTTTTCTTTGTTTAAACACTTTGCTGAAAATAAATCACGTGGATATTCAGGATGACAGATTGCATATACAAATTTCACTCACGTGTTTGGAAATGTTGAGCGAGTTTCTTGTTTACTTTATCGTTAGGGATTCTAGCCAGAACTCCTCTCAAAAGAATACACCTTGCTTGCCCTTCCTTCCACGTCAGCTGCTCATCCAGCAGCCTATAGTTCTTGCCTTCAAAAAACAAATCGTTGAACTGGGAACTTCTACAGCAGCAAAAGACCGCCAAAAGAGTCAGAAAAAACAAAATTGTTTTCAACATTGTGGCTCAGAGCCTCTCTTTCACCACTCTTTTTATAGAAGTTTTCATCGAAGGGGGACTCATAGATGAGCCAACAGCACGATCTACACTCGAAATTGTTAATTGCATTCACAATCAATGAACCGAAAACGCAGTTTTTGAGGGTATTATCGATTTCAAATTTCTGTGAAAAAAATGAGTTTTTTCATATTTCTATCATGTCAACAAACTTCAAGTTATTATTTTTTTATGAAAACCTCTCAAATGATGTTTGGTTAGTAAAAAATAACGTTGAAAAAAAACAAATATGAGAGCTTTGTATATGTTGAATTGATTACAGTTCTCCCCAGTTGCTTTCCTAAACCTCAGTTGATTGCACTGGTGCTTTGCAGATTAAATTTTTTATTATTTTTATCACTATTAATTTTTTTCATTTTTTCATGTGTCTCGTATTGCCAACCGATGCTCTGAGCGGTGCAAAAGACAAGTGCAGAAAATTAAGTTTGAAATTAATTATACATTTTGATCAAAAATCATTTTGTACTTTTAGAATCTTCATCAATTTTTTTGTAAAATAATAATGAAAAAAAATTAAGGACAAAAATAATGATAACAAAAAAAATATAATAAAAATTAAAATAATTTTCATTATTTATATTGTTACTTATGTTATGATTATTATTGATATTATTATATTAGTAAACTTCTATAAAAAGAGTGGTGAAAGAGAGGCTTTGAGCCACAATGTTGAAAACAATTTTGTTTTTTCTGACTCTTTCGGCGGTCTTTTGCTGCTGTAGAAGTTCCCAGTTCAACGATTTGTTTTTTGAAGGCAAGAACTATAAGCTGCTGGATGAGCAGCTGACGTGGAAGGAAGGGCAAGCAAGGTGTATTCTTTTGAGAGGAGTTCTGGCTAGAATCCCTAACGATAAAGTAAACAAGAAACTCGCTCAACATTTTCAAACACGTGAGTGAAATTTGTATATGCAATCTGTCATCCTGAATATCCACGTGATTTATTTTCAGCAAAGTGTTTAAACAAAGCAAAAACGTTTATGGCATTCTGGTCTGGGGGTTTTCGAAGAAGTGGACGAGGCTTCGTGTGGTACAACCACTTTGATCAGTGCAATAAATCATCTTGTGAGGAAATGAAGCTTGACTACACACGCTGGCATAGTGGTGACCCGAACAATGCTGGAGGTAATCAAAACTGTATTCAATTGTGGAGGAAATCATCTGGTTTCTATTGGGTTGATCAACAATGCTTTGCTAAATCGTGTGTCATATGTGAAATGCTCCCTTGATTAACTTTCTTTAATAGAGAACTCGATTGGCAACGAAATGATAAAAACCATGTAATTGTTAGCTTCCGCAGTCAATAAAACTCAAAATGTCGCTTTCTCGTACCTTATGTTTTGTTTCTCGTGAATGACTTTTTCATTTTTCGATAAAAGCTAGTCTTAGGGAATACAGCTTACAACAGTTGGACAGATGTGAAAACACGGAGTCTTTTCCCTTTTGAATGACCTTTTAATATGAAGAGAAAATAATTGTCAAAGAACTGAAATATGAAAAGGTTTTTCCAGCGGATGCAATAAGAATTTCAATTTTTTTATGTCTGTTGCAAATGTTAACAATTTCCGTATCTTCTGGTTTTAATTTAATTATAACTTAATACTCTTATAATTTATAAGTTCTCAATTGATTTCTAAAAACAATAACTTGTCCTAACCTTCATATTAATTCAACGAGAATAATTATCAATTGTGTGAAAAATATAAGAGAAAGACCAAGAACTGTATTAAATTATAAGCCGTTGGTAAGTTTAATGAGAACTTTTTAGAAAATGATTCTCAAAATAATTTCTTTATTTTATTTTTTGTTGTTGATTTTGTTGTCGTTGTTTTATTTCTGGATTTGTTGTTTTTTGTGGTTTTTGTTGTTGTTGTTTTTGTTTTTTTTGTTGTTGTTGTGGTCATTTTTTCGGTTTTTTATAATTTCAACTTAAATACAATGAACAATGAGTATTATGAGTTTATAGAGTGTTGAGAAGATGAGGAAGGAAGTTTTTCCTTCGTACGAAGAGTAAATTGTTTTGGTGTAATTGGGCGTTTGCTTTCGCATATCACGGGATGTAGACTTGACAGGTTGGAGAATCTGATAGAGTACATGGTGCGAGTTATTGGTAACTCTTGAAAACAAGAGTTCATCAAGAGATGAAAAAATTGCTTTTATTTTAGGATAGTTAGAAGGAAGGTACTTAAGCCTTATAAGTTTATTAAGTGAAGATTGGAGTTGTTTTATATGTTCGCTATAGGCAAATCCACACCATGAAGGTGCTTCATATTTTATGCGAGATATAATTAGATATTCTGTCATATCATATAATTTAAGACCATAAAGTCCATGAGCCCTATTTTTTTTAAGCGCATGAACGTTTGGTAGCATTTTGTAATAACATTGTCAAAGTGAGGTGTGATGTTGAGAGTTTCAGTGAATGAGACTCCCAAGATAGTGAGGAAAGAAGTGCTTTGGAGAGAAGGATGAAGACTAGGGGGTGTTATTTTATTATAATTATTATGTATAATTAATTTATAAGATTTGTTGAGGTTAAGAGAAAGATTACTTAATTTAGCCCATTCAGATAAAGAGTCTAATTCTAATTGCAAGGAATTAGTATTACATGATGGAATGACGAGATAAGTGTCGCCAGCAAACTTGATCAGTTTATTGAAGGGATGTACAGGTTTAAGAGAAGATGCATTAATGATGAAAGATGATAGACACAATAACGAACCTAGAACCACGCTAGAAATAATAGATAAGGCACTAGAGGTTTTGTTGAGAAATTTTGTAGAATGTGTTCTATTTAAAAAAAATGAAATGAGTAAATTATGAATACTATCATCAAGTTTTAATGAGGCCATGTTAGTGATGAGAGTAGAATGATTGAGAGTGTCGAATGCCTTAGAGAAATCTAGAACAATAAGACGTACAAATTTGTCAGAAGTTAAAAGAGAGATAATGACAGAAGTGAGATAAATTATGGCTCAAGTGGGTGAGCCAGTTAGCAAGAAGGCAAATTGGTCATCAAATCTAGACTTGATGAGGGGGTTAGTTAACCAAGGGTAAATATGGTCTTTAACTATGTATTTTTCTAGTATTCGAGAAAGTATAGGGGTGATGGAAATGGGGCGATATTGATTGTGTCGGGTAGGATTATTTATTTATTTAATAGAGTGAATAATACTCTTTTTCCACTGAGCTGGAAAAAATGCCTGCTTGATGCAGTTATTGTAGATGGTCGACAGGGGCTCACAAATTGCGGGAGAAATAAGTTTGAGAAACCAGCCTGGAAGACCATCAGATCCTGTTCCTTTAGGGCAACTTTTATTAATAATATAAAATACAGTGGAAAAGGTGATATAATTATCATTGTGTGGTGCTGATAGCTTATGTGTGGGTTCAATGCAGTTGGATGAGTAAGATGTAAAAGCAAAATAGCTATTGAATGTATCGGCATCAATAATGGAGTTAGCGTTTGCAAGAGAAATTTTTACACCTAGTTTGTTCACAGTGCTCCACATGGCTTCGCTGCCTCTTTTACTATGAGCTAATGAAAGTTTGTTAGAAGTTGAAATAATATTTCTGATTTGATTAGTGATTGATGTAGCTTGGTGTATCTTTCCCTTTCTAATGAGACAGTTTTTTGACGGAGAAGTGATTCAACAAATGAATTAATAAATGGAGGACCAGATGATTTTATAGTTATTTGTTTAAGAGGTTAAAACTTGTAAAAATACTATTAACTGTAGTTATTAACTGTAGAAATTCTCATTGCATGCGCTGGAAAAACCTTTTCATATTTCAGTTCTTTGAAAATTATTTTCCATTCATTTTAAAAGATCATTCAAAAAGGAAAAGACTCCGTGTTTTCACATCTGTCCAACTGTTGTAAGCTGTATTCCCTAAGGCTAGCTTTTATCGAGAAATGAAAAATTCCTTCACGAGAAACAAAACACGTACGAGAAAGCGACATTTTGAGTTTTATTGACTGCGGAAGCTAACAATTACATCATTATTCAATCGATGGTTTTTATCATTTCGTTGCCAATCGAGTTCTCTATTGAAAGAAAGTTAATCAAGGGAGCATTTCACATATGACACACGATTTAGCAAAGCATTGTTGATCAACCCAATAGAAACCAGATGATTTCCTCCACAATTGAATACAGTTTTGATTACCTCCAGCATTGTTCGGGTCACCACTATGCCAGCGTGTGTAGTCAAGCTTCATTTCTTCACAAGATGATTTATTGCACTGATCAAAGTGGTTGTACCACACAAAGCCTTTTCCACTTCTTCGAAAACCCCCAGACCAATATGTCATAAATGTTTTTTCTATGTTTAAACACTTTGCTGAAAATAAATCACGTGGATATTCAGAATGACAGATTGCATATACAAATTTCACTCACGTGTTTGAAAAAGTTGAGCGAGTTTCATGCTTACCCTAATATAAGGGATTTTTGCTAGAGCTTTTCTCCATCCAATACACCTTTCTTGCCCTTCCTTCCAAGTCAGCTGCTCATCCAGCAGCCTATAAAAGTGCCTTCAAAAGAGCCATAATTCTTAAAAATAGTTTTGGAGGGCACAGTACAAGTGTATTGATTAGATTAGATTGGATATACATAAAGACCTCTGAAGTAATTGAATAAGATATATAACCTAAGTTCGAAAAAAATTTGTCTTAAACAAATATTTATATGGTTAGTTTCATTAAATATTATTAGAGAATAATTGTTCAATTCAGAAAGTCATGTTATTTCATCATTTATTTTGTAAATAAAATCCATATCGGAATAAAAATATTCTCAGTTTCTTGTATTAATGTCATTTTTTTTGAATGTTTCATTAAGATGTTTTGAATGTATTGATTAAGTTAGATTAGATTAGTTCAAGTAGAGTTTAGTGGAAGGTTGTCCAGTTGAATGAAGCTTTGATGTGAAGACTTTATAATTTTTTCTAAAAGTTGTTTTTGATGTTGATAGAAAATTGTTTCAGATTGAGCATAAGGCTGTTGTTGCAGTATTTATTATGATTCTAGATTTTAAAAAAACTCTATTTTTCGATCTATATCAATATCATATTATATATGGACTCTATCATTGACTATACTATTTTTTAATTTTCGTAAAAATTAACAGCACGATCTACACTCGAAGTTGTTAATTGCATTCACAATCAATGAGCCGAAAACGCAGTTTTTGAGGGTATTATCGATTTCAAAGTTCTGTGAAAAAAATGAGTTTTTTCGTATTTCTGTCATGTCAACAAACTTTAAGTTATTACTCTTTTAATGAAAATTTCTCAAAAGATGTTTGGTTAGTAAAAAAATAACGTTGAGAAAAAACAAATATGAGAGCTTTGTATATGTTGAATTGATTACAGTTCTCCCCAGTTGCTTGCTTACACCTCAGTTGATTTGCAGTGGTGCTTTGCAAATTAAATTTTTTATTATTTTTATCACTATTAATTTTTTTCATTTTTTCATTTGTCTCGTATTTCCAACCGATGCTCTGAGCGGTGCAAAAGACAAGTGCAGAAAATTAAGTGTGAACTTAATTAGACATTTTGATCAAAAAAACATTTTGTACTTTAAAATTTTCAACTTTTTTTGAAAAATAATAACGAAAAAAAATTAAAGAAAATAATAATGAAAGCAATAAAAATATAATAAAAATTAAAATAATTTTCATTATTTATATTATTATTTATGTTGTGATTTTATTTTCCATGGTTTTTATTAGATCAAGTCCACACATACGCTGGAAATGTTACAAAAATACGGCGAACAATCGAAATAAAAATGAAAAAAAAAAGAGAACAGAATGTTATCAGCCATAGAAGTCAGCAGTGAACTTACAACAAACGGAAAAAAAAGTAAGAAAAAAGATTCGAATTAAAAACGATGAAACATAAATGTTATGAGTTTATTGACTAGTGAGCACTCGATGAAGGAATGTTTTTTTTTGGTAGAAAAACTAGATGGCCATTACTCGAATTCACTTTAACCTACAGTTTTCGTCCAAATTGCAAGTTTGAAAAAATTCCGTAACAAAAACAGGCGTTAGTCACGCTGCTAACCAGACTATTAAATAAAGTTAATGGGTTTTTAAATTTGAAAATTGATTCATATTTTTAAACTACATAACATAATTATTGGAGAATTTTTTCAAGTTATTTCTTTCTTTCTATATTCCTCTTCAGCCATTTCTCATCTTCACAATTTTGTCTCCATGGATACCACAATTCTTTGCAACATATTCAACACACGCTCACTTTTTTGTTTTTTGAGTTGGCAAACTTGTAGCCCATCGGTTGAAGATTTTAGATCCATGTCTTTTTCTTTTTCAGCCATTTCTCAAATCACAAGTTAGTCCGTCTGGACACCACAATTTTTGCAATGCCTTTCAACACTTGTTCATTTTTTTGTTGAGTAATTTGGCAAACAGTATTTATGTAGGCGTTGGTTGACGATTTCACTGCAATGTATGTATTTCAAAAGATAAAATGGCGGATTCAGTAATCTATTTAAAATCTTCTCAAAATATTCGTAATCAGCAAAAACTATAACTCTTAGATGGATTAATTTAATTTTAACTTTTATTCAAACTTTAGATTTAAAATAGTTAATAAAAAAATAGTTTAAGTAAAGTAACTTAAAATAACTGTCATACACGTTTCCGCGAAACAGAAACTAATGTGAGTATTATTGATATTATTATATCCTTAAAAATATTATTACTTTCATTATTATTTTTATGGATATTATTATTATTTATATTATTATTATTTTATTATTTATATTATTATTATTATTATTATTATTATTATTATTATTATTATTATTATTATTATTATTATTATTATTATTATTATTATTATTATTACTATCATTATTATTATTATTATTATTATTATTATTATTATTATTATTATTATTATTATTATTATTATTATTATTATTATTATTATTATTATTATTATTATTATTATTATTATTATTGTTACTATTATTATTTTTATCATTATTATTATTACTGTTATTAATATTAATATTATTATTATTATTTCTATTTTTATTATTATTATTATTATTATTATTATTATTATTATTATTATTATTATTATTATTATTATTATTATTATATATATTACTATTTATATTATTATTATTCTTAACATTATTATTAATTATTATATTTTTATTATTTTTATTAATTTTCATAATTTATTTAGTTAGTACTTTTATCATTAATTTTATCATAATAACTTTTCAAATGTATTGATAGAAAAAAATAAAAATGGATGAAGGAATAATTTGAAAACAACAGAAAACGAACTATGAAATTCACATAAGCACACTTTTCACAGATCTTTGAAATCGATAATACCCTCAAAAACTGCGTTTTCGGTTCATTGATTGTGAATGCAATTAACAATTTCGAGTGTAGATCGTGCTGTTGGCTCATCTATGAGTCCCCCTTCGATGAAAACTTCTATAAAAAGAGTGGTGAAAGAGAGGCTCTGAGCCACAATGTTGAAAACAATTTTGTTTTTTCTGACTCTTTCGGCGGTCTTTTGCTGTTGTAGAAGCTCCCAGTTCAACGATTTGTTTTTTGAAGGCAAGAACTATAAGCTGCTGGATGAGCAGCTGACGTGGAAGGAAGGGCAAGCAAGGTGTATTCTTTTGAGAGGAGTTCTGGCTAGAATCCCTAACGATAGAGTAAACAAGAAACTCGCTCAACATTTTCAAACACGTGAGTGAAATTTGTATATGCAATCTGTCATCCTGAATATCCACGTGATTTATTTTCAGCAAAGTGTTTAAACAAAGCAAAAACATTTATGACATATTGGTCTGGGGGTTTTCGAAGAAGTGGAAAAGGCTTTGTGTGGTACAACCACTTTGATCAGTGCAATAAATCATCTTGTGAGGAAATGAAGCTTGACTACACACGCTGGCATAGTGGTGACCCGAACAATGCTGGAGGTAATCAAAACTGTATTCAATTGTGGAGGAAATCATCTGGTTTCTATTGGGTTGATCAACAATGCTTTGCTAAATCGTGTGTCATATGTGAAATGCTCCCTTGATTAACTTTCTTCAATAGAGAACTCGATTGGCAACGAAATGATAAAAACCATGTAATTGTTAGCTTCCGCAGTCAATAAAACTCAAAATGTCGCTTTCTCGTACCTTATGTTTTGTTTCTCATGAATTACTTATTCATTTCTCTATAAAAGCTAGCCTTAGGGAATACAGATTACAACAGTTGGACAGATGTGAAAACACGGAGTCTTTTCCCTTTTGAATGACCTTTTAATATGAATAGAAAATAATTGTCAAAGAACTGAAATATGAAAAGGTTTTTCCAGCGGATGCAATAAGAATTTCAATTTTTTTATGTCTGTTGCAAATGTTAACAATTTCCGTATCTTCTGGTTTTAATTTAATTATAACTTAATACTCTTATAATTTATAAGTTCTCAATTGATTTCTAAAAACAATAACTTGTCCTAACCTTCATATTAATTCAACGAGAATAATTATCACTTGTGTGAATAATATAAGAGAAAGACCAAGAACTGTATTAAATTATAAGCCCGTTGGTAAGTTTAATGAGAACTTTTTAGAAAATGATTCTCAAAATAATTTCTTTATTTTATTTTTTTTGTTGATTTTGTTGTCGTTGTTTTATTTCTGGATTTGTTGTTTTTTGTGGTTTTTGTTGTTGTTTTTGTTTTTGTTGTTGTTGTGGTCATTTTTTCAGTTTTTTTATAATTTTAACTTAAATACAATGAACAATGAGTATTATGAGTTTATAGAGTGTTGAGAAGATGAGGAAGGAAGTTTTTCCTTCGTACGAAGAGTAAATTGTTTTGGTGTAATTGGGCGTTTGCTTTCGCATATCACGGGATGTAGACTTGACAGGTTGGAGAATCTGATAGAGTACATGGTGCGAGTTATTGGTAACTCTTGAAAACAAGAGTTCATCAAGAGATGAAAAAATTGCTTTTATTTTAGGATAGTTAGAAGGAAGGTACTTAAGCCTTATAAGTTTATTAAGTGAAGATTGGAGTTGTTTTATATGTTCGTTATAGGCAAATCCACACCATGAAGGTGTTTCATATTTTATGCGAGATATAATTAGAGATTCTGTCATATCATATAATTTAAGACCATAAAGTCCATGAGCCCTAATTTTTTTAAGCGCATGAACGTTTGGTAGCATTTTGTAATAACATTGTCAAAGTGAGGTGTGATGTTGAGAGTTTCAGTGAATGAGACTCCCAAGATAGTGAGGAAAGAAGTGCTTTGGAGAGAAGGATGAAGACTAGGGGGTGTTATTTTATTATAATTATTATGTATAATTAATTTATAAGATTTGTTGAGGTTAAGAGAAAGATTACTTAATTTAGCCCATTCAGATAAAGAGTCTAATTCTAATTGCAAGGAATTACTATTACATGATGGAATGACGAGATAAGTGTCATCAGCAAACTTGATCAGTTTATTGAAGGGATGTACAGGTTTAAGAGAAGATGCATTAATGATGAAAGATGATAGACACAATAACGAACTTAGAACCACGCTAGAATTAATAGATAAGGCACTAGAGGTTTTGTTGAGAAATTTTGTAAAATGTGTTCTATTTTAAAAAAATGAACTGAGTAAATTATGAATACTATCATCAAGTTTTAATGAGGCCATGTTAGTAATGAGAGTAGAATGATTGAGAGTGTCGAATGCCTTAGAGAACTCTAGAACAATAAGACGTACAAATTTGTCAGAAGTTAAAAGAGAGATAATGACAGAAGTGAGATAAATTATGGCTCAAGTGGGTGAGCCAGTTAGCAAGAAGGCAAATTGGTCATCAAATCTAGACTTGATGAGGGGGTTAGTTAACCAAGGGTAAATATGGTCTTTAACTATGTATTTTTCTAGTATTCGAGAAAGTATAGGGGTGATGGAAATGGGGCGATATTGATTGTGTCGGGTAGGATTATTTATTTATTTAATAGAGTGAATAATACTCTTTTTCCACTGAGCTGGAAAAAATGCCTGCTTGATGCAGTTATTGTAGATGGTCGACAAGGGCTCACAAATTGCGGGAGAAATAAGTTTGAGAAACCAGCCTGGAAGACCATCAGATCCTGTTCCTTTAGGGCAACTTTCATTAATAATATAAAATACAGTGGAAAATGTGATATAATTATCATTGTGTGGTGCTGATAGCTTATGTGTGGGTTCAATGCAGTTGGATGAGTAAGATGTAAAAGCAAAATAGCTATTGAATGTATCGGCATCAATAATGGAGTTAGCGTTTGCAAGAGAAATTTTTACACCTAGTTTGTTCACAGTGCTCCACATGGCTTCGCTGCCTCTTTTACTATGAGCTAATGAAAGTTTGTTAGAAGTTGAAATAATATTTCTGATTTGATTAGTGATTGATGTAGCTTGGTGTATCTTTCCCTTTCTAATGAGACAGTTTTTTGACGGAGAAGTGATTCAACAAATGAATTAATAAATGGAGGACCAGATGATTTTATAGTTATTTGTTTAAGAGGTTAAAACTTGTAAAAATACTATTAACTGTAGTTATTAACTGTAGAAATTCTCATTGCATGCGCTGGAAAAACCTTTTCATATTTCAGTTCTTTGAAAATTATTTTCCATTCATTTTAAAAGATCATTCAAAAAGGAAAAGACTCCGTGTTTTCACATCTGTCCAACTGTTGTAAGCTGTATTCCCTAAGGCTAGCTTTTATCGAGAAATGAAAAACTCATTCACGAGAAACAAAACACGTACGAGAAAGCGACATTTTGAGTTTTATTGACTGCGGAAGCTAACAATTACATCATTATTCAATCGATGGTTTTTATCATTTCGTTGCCAATCGAGTTCTCTATTGAAAGAAAGTTAATCAAGGGAGCATTTCACATATGACACACGATTTAGCAAAGCATTGTTGATCAACCCAATAGAAACCAGATGATTTCCTCCACAATTGAATACAGTTTTGATTACCTCCAGCATTGTTCGGGTCACCACTATGCCAGCGTGTGTAGTCAAGCTTCATTTCCTCACAAGATGATTTATTGCACTGATCAAAGTGGTTGTACCACACAAAGCCTTTTCCACTTCTTCGAAAACCCCCAGACCAATATGTCATAAATGTTTTTTCTTTGTTTAAACACTTTGCTGAAAATAAATCACGTGGATATTCAAGATGACAGATTGCATATACAAATTTCACTCACGTGTTTGGAAATGTTGAGCGAGTTTCTTGTTTACTTTATCGTTAGGGATTCTAGCCAGAACTCCTCTCAAAAGAATACACCTTGCTTGCCCTTCCTTCCACGTCAGCTGCTCATCCAGCAGCCTATAGTTCTTGCCTTCAAAAAACAAATCGTTGAACTGGGAGCTTCTACAACAGCAAAAGACCGCCAAAAGAGTCAGAAAAAACAAAATTGTTTTCAACATTGTGGCTCAGAGCCTCTCTTTCACCACTCTTTTTATAGAAGTTTACTAATATAATAATATCAATAATAATCATAACATAAGTAACAATATAAATAATGAAAATTATTTTAATTTTTATTATATTTTTTTTGTTATCATTATTTTTGTCCTTAATTTTTTTTCATTATTATTTTACAAAAAAAGTGATGAAGATTCTAAAAGTACAAAATGATTTTTGATCAAAATGTATAATCAATTTCACACTTAATTTTCTGCACTTGTCTTTTGCACCGCTCAGAGCATCGGTTGGAAATACGAGACACATGAAAAAATGAAAAAAATTAATAGTGATAAAAATAATAAAAAATTTAATTGGCAAAGCACCAGTGCAATCAACTGAGGTTTAGGAAAGCAACTGGGGAGAACTGTAATCAATTCAACATATACAAAGCTCTCATATTTGTTTTTTTTCAACGTTATTTTTTTACTAACCAAACATCTTTTGAGAGGTTTTCATAAAAAAATAATAACTTGAAGTTTGTTGACATGATAGAAATATGAAAAAACTCATTTTTTTCACAGAAATTTGAAATCGATAATACCCTCAAAAACTGCGTTTTCGGTTCATTGATTGTGAATGCAATTAACAATTTCGAGTGTAGATCGTGCTGTTGGCTCATCTATGAGTCCCCCTTCGATGAAAACTTCTATAAAAAGAGTGGTGAAAGAGAGGCTCTGAGCCACAATGTTGAAAACAATTTTGTTTTTTCTGACTCTTTCGGCGGTCTTTTGCTGCTGTAGAAGCTCCCAGTTCAACGATTTGTTTTTTGAAGGCAAGAACTATAGGCTGCTGGATGAGCAGCTGACGTGGAAGGAAGGGCAAGCAAGGTGTATTCTTTTGAGAGGAGTTCTGGCTAGAATCCCTAACGATAAAGTAAACAAGAAACTCGCTCAACACTTTCATACACGTGAGTGAAATTTATATATGCAATCTCTCATTCTAAATAGTTACGTGATTTATTTTCAGCAAAGTGTTTAAACAAAGAAAAAACATTTATGACATATTGGTCTGGGGGTTTTCGAAGAAGTGGAAAAGGCTTCGTGTGGTACAACCACTTTGATCAGTGCAATAAATCATCTTGTGAGGAAATGAAGCTTGACTACACACGCTGGCATAGTGGTGACCCGAACAATGCTGGAGGTAATCAAAACTGTATTCAATTGTGGAGGAAATCATCTGGTTTCTATTGGGTTGATCAACAATGCTTTGCTAAATCGTGTGTCATATGTGAAATGCTCCCTTGATTAACTTTCTTTCAATAGAGAACTCGATTGGCAACGAAATGATAAAAACCATGTAATTGTTAGCTTCCGCAGTCAATAAAACTCAAAATGTCGCTTTCTCGTACCTTATGTTTTGTTTCTCATGAATGACTTTTTCATTTCTCTATAAAAGCTAGCCTTAGGGAATACAGCTTACAACAGTTGGACAGATGTGAAAACACGGAGTCTTTTCCCTTTTGAATGACCTTTTAATATGAATGGAAAATAATTGTCAAAGAACTGAAATATGAAAAGGTTTTTCCAGCGGATGCAATAAGAATTTCAATTTTTTTATGTCTGTTGCAAATGTTAACAATTTCGGTATCTTCTGGTTTTAATTTAATTATAACTTAATACTCTTATAATTTATAAGTTCTCAATTGATTTCTAAAAACAATAACTTGTCCTAACCTTCATATTAATTCAACGAGAATAATTATCACTTGTGTGAATAATATAAGAGAAAGACCAAGAACTGTATTAAATTATAAGCCCGTTGGTAAGTTTAAGGAGAACTTTTTAGAAAATGATTCTCAAAAAAATTTCTTTATTTTATTTTTTGTTGTTGATTTTGTTGTCGTTGTTGATTTTGTTCTCGTTGTTTTATATCTGGGTTTTTTGTTTTTGTTGTTTTTGTTGTTGTTGTTGTTGTTGTTGTTGTTGTTGTTGTTGTTGTTGTTGTTGTTGTTAACAGGTGGGAGGATCTGATGGAGTACATGGTACGGGTTACTGGTAACTCTTGAGATAAAGCGTTCATCGAGAGATGAAAATATTGATTTTATTTAGGGATAGTTAGAAGGAAAGTAGTTGAGCCTTATAAGTTTATTAAAGAAAAATTGAACTTATTTTATATGTTCATGAGTGGACATTGCTGGAGATGTCTTTACAAGTAAGTGGCAGTTGTGAATTGATTGAGTAACTTGAACAATTAGTATGAAAACTAAATGGAATAGTTTGGATATGTTTCAATTAAAACTATTCAAAACTTCTTTATTAGTATAGATCAAAAACTATTTCGAAAATATCTATCGAGACTTAATTAATTTCTATAATAAACTTTTTGTAAAAATATCTAACTGGGACAGTGAAACCAAAATTTAGGTATCCTTAAAATATTTTTCTTCATAATAGCCTAGATGCACATTTTAAATTTCAGTTTCGTTATATTAAATATAGAAAATCTAAGGGCAAATAGTTCTTTGAGCATAAGTTTTATGAAAAACATTAATTAATAATATGTCAACTACAATAAGTTGTCCAGTTTGCAATGAAATTTTGGAGGCTAAAGCCGCAGATACACACGTGAATACATGTTTAGACAAAGTCGGTCTACAAGAAAAGAAAAGCGGTAATGTATTTTATTCTGTTTTCATGTTTTCATACATCAACGTAGGAAACACATATTTTTTCTTTTTTTTTCACGATTTGTTCATTTCATAAGTTCAATGTTGACTTTTATGACTGATGACATTCTGTTCTCGTATATTTTAATGTTTTCTTTTTTAGTTCGATTGTTCGCCGTATTTTTGTAACATTTTTAGCGTATGTCTGGATTTGATCTAATAAAGACTATAAAAAAAACACTATTTTCAAAGGTAAGCGACAAAAAGACTGGTCTTTTATGAGTACGCCTCCCTTGAAAAAAAAGTCCATGAAAGGTATTTGGAGTGGAATATTTATGGTCAATGAATTAATACTGATAACAAAAATTGTTGTTACATTTACAGATAATGACAACCAACCAAATATACCAAAATCATCACTCATCCATGGTTCATGTGAAAAATTTTTAAACAGTCTTTCTCAAACCAATGGACAAAGCGGAATCTTTATTTCAAAAAAAAATATAACATTTTCAAAAGATACTTCAAAAAGTAATTTCAAAAATGAATACCAAAATAATATTGACAATAAATCTCAAATCAATGCCAATGCCATTCCAACAATGAAGCCAAGTAGCTCACAACTACCACTGGGCTCCTTTGACATCCCTCTGGCTGAGCTGGTGCGACCTAGAGAGGTGGGAGAGATGGTTGGACAGCCCGAAATTTTGAAGCAAGGCAATGCTATCAGAAGACTAATTGAAACATGTCATTTTATTTCTCTCATTCTTTGGGGTCCTCCAGGCTGTGGCAAGGTAAAGGACTGTCTTGAGAAAATGCAAATGCTGTGAGAATTTATTGAGAGCACTGTTAAAGTATGTCATTTTTGTTTAATATAATGTTTTTGACTATTTTTACACAGACGACTCTGGCAAGGGTGATAGCTCATAGCTGCAGCAAGCAAAGTCAGCATTGGAGGTTCATGCAGCTGTCAGCCACTAATTGTGGCACAGCTGATGTCCGGAGCTGCATTGAAACAGCCAAGAATGATAAACGAGTATTGAAAAGAAAAACAGTGTTGTTCATTGATGAGATTCATCGTTTCAACAAAACTCAACAGGTGGTGAATTCTCCCAACCAATTTAAAAAAACGTATTTTTTAAATAAAATTCTCTATTTTACTTCTTCTACCCAATCACCCTCAAGGACACATTGCTGGCTTGCATAGAAGATGGGACTATTATATTTATTGGGGCAACCACTGAGAATCCCTCCTTCCAAGTCAATAACGCCCTCCTCAGCAGGTGCAAGGTACCTCATCTATATAGTCCCATGCATTTATCAATCGATATTCAAGTGAGCAATTAATAGGACTCAATAGCTTCAGACTTATAAACTCAACAAATGTTTCAATTGATTCCTTCTTTGAAGATTGTTTTGATTTCTAGGTGGTGGTGATGGAGAAGCTCTCAAACGCTGACATTGAGAACATCCTTGTGAGAACCATGGCCAAGTACAAAGGCTACGTCAGGAGAGGTGACGATGCCACGATAAGTACTGGCGAGTGGTGTGGTGATTTCAAAAAAGGCGCATAAAGAGACTGAAATCAAAATTTTTTTTAGAAAGTTTGGGAGGCAGGTGGTCGAGTGAGTGAAGATGTTGATTTGGTTGAGTTATACGGATATCTTTAAAAATCTTTCATGATTTTGTTATTAATGCTAATAAACTTATTTACTGAACAGATTCGATGCCCAGCGTATTGTCTTCAGAAAATGAATTGATAAGTGGAGCTTGTGGTGAAAAAGTTGAAAATTTTGATAAGGAAAACAATACTAGAACATCTTCAGTTGAACCTTCAAAATACGAATGTGACAGAGGGAGAGGGTGGGTGATGGAAGAGAAGGCTTTAGAGATGGTGGTTGATTCGTGTGATGGAGATGCCAGAAAGGCCTTGAATTGCTTGCAAGCTTTGTTTGAGTTGCAGACGGCCAACAGAAGCGGGCCTGCTAACAATTCTGTGCTTGCTGCTGACAATGCTGGTGTGCTGATCACTGTGGAGGATGTTAAGAACGTGCTGATGAAGTCCATTCAATACGACAATAAAGGTGAGTGAAGGTTACACGTCTGAAGGATTCACCTTTGAAAGGCACTTATTTGTTTCGACACCACTGCAGGCGACGAACACTACAACGCAGCATCAGCCCTCCAAAAGAGCATCAGAGGCTCTGACGACAATGCCGCCATCTACTGGCTATCCAGGATGTTGGAAGGAGGGGAGGATGCGTTGTTCATCGCTAGACGACTAGTCGTCTGTGCCTCTGAAGACGTTGGTACGAAAAACTCGGTTTTTCTGTTGTCTTTGTGTTTAAGTGTGTGTAAATGATTAGCTTGAGAATTGACTAAATCCTCCCTCAAAGGACTTGCCGACACCGCTGCTCTTCCCCTCGCCGTGTCCACCTTCCAGGCCTGTCATTTCATCGGCATGCCAGAGTGTGCGGTTAGTATCTCCCAGACTTTCATTTTAATGATATCGAAATTCGTTTGTCAAAGCTGATGAATGTGTAGCATGCATCGTTGCATTGACACATCATTTCCGTTTGTAGCGTTTTATTGGTGTATTGCATGTATTGTATTCCAATGTATGATATTATAGTTTATGACAACACCAGATCAACTTGGCGCACTGCACCACATACCTGGCAAGAGCCAACAAGAGCAACGACTCTTACGCAGCTCTGCAGAAGGCTCGAGACTCAATCAGAAAGCACAAGGGAGCTCTGCCTGCAGTGCCTCTACACCTCAGAAACGCTCCCACCCGCCTCATGAGACAGCTGGGCTACCACCAAGGATACAAGAACAACCACCATTTCGACCAGCCTGTGAAGCAAACATACCTGCCTGACTGCATGCTGTCTGCAGACTTCTTCGCCAATGATTCTTCAGCCTCTGAGCCTCTTTGATTTCACCGTGCCCTATAGCTTTGAAATGTCTTCCAATGTATATTTGACTGTGTTCTATTTTGAATCATTTGAAGTTTTTCAGCAAAGTTCATAAAACGGTTAATTAAATTTTAAATAATATATTTATAGTTATCGTTTAAAAGCAAAAAAATACGATGCTCTCAAAGGTATGAAATCAGGACTATATTAGATGGATGATAAAAATGTGAGATGATAGATTTACGTGGCAAAATTGATAGTTCAAATCACGAAATGAGCATCTCAAAAAACTGACTCAATTCATACCAACCCTTCTTATTTCCCTAACCTGAAAAGCCGTAAAATATGGTGATGGAGATGAATATGAAAAAAATGCAAGTTAATTTAAAAAAAAACTTTACAACTGATGGTTTGAATTGTTCCACGTGAGCTTCATGCTTTACATCGCGCTAAGTGCTTGGCAAAAGACGGTAGAATTGTGGCTGGCGAAGTAGCAATGAGCGATGTCGGATGAGAGGGATTAACGACATTATTCAGACATTATTTGACTTTTATGTACTAGCGATTTTCAATTTATCAAAAAATATTCATTTTCACAGACGTAACAGACATGTTTTACCATGCCTTATAACATTTCAAGCGCCTAACTGGATTCTATTGGAAAAACTATAAATAAACAATGCGAATAAAGACCTTTGTGCAAGGGACTAAGAGGAAAATTTATTGTAGTTTTTATAGAGTCTTTCAATGAAAGACTACATTTGAGGGTAAAGTGGCTGCAACTTTCTTTATACTCACCCTTGTAACGTCGTTATATAATCTAATCTAATCTATAGGGTGTTTCAAAGTTTTGTTCAAAGAAGTCTATCTTAACAAGTGCCTTTCCATTTTTTCCAAAACTGCTTTCTTGTTCATAAACTTTCAAAACTTGGGCATCAGCTTAAATGAAAACAGAAGTAAGGGCTAGCTTTTTATATATTTAATTTTAGATGATGGTTTATTGAATTAAATATAAAAACACAAAATATTATAATAAATAATGTTGTGATCCATTGAAAGCAAATAATCGAAATGAGTGAAGGTGGTGTTTCGGTCCGTTGAACACGTGTCTTTCATAATTTTTAAATAATGAATCTTCGATTGTTTTAGCTCGTGTTTAGTTTTCCGTGTCAACTGACATTCCCACTTGCTAATTTGAGATCGAAAAGTCTTTAGGAGCATCCAACCATCATACTCTAGTGTATTCCACCGGAACACATCAAATGTCGTTTAGTTATGAGGTCTGCTTATAAGTATCACTGATCTTGTGGCCATGCAATGAACGCTTGCAAACAGATGCCAGTGAAGTTACTTGGACATGTTTTTGAGCAGTGTTCGCCCAACGGAGCTGTTGCTGCTTGTGTCCCTTGCAATGCACACAGCAGCTGGCGTCAATATGCTGAGAGGAAAGCCTGCAAGACAGATTGGTTCATACCAGGGCATGACATCTGGTAAGGATTTTTAAAGTAAAATAATTAGTCAAATGAGTTAACACGTTCAAGATTAATTTTAAAAATGTGTGTCAAAGAAAGAATTAACAGCACTTTGAATTGACAGAATTGGCTGTGGATGGAAACAGAAATCCTGATCTTTTCAAGTACTCTTGTTCTCACGTCGGTGCTGACCAAAACTGGTGGATGTGTGACATGCTTAACTTTTACCTCATTGGCACTGTGGATGTATATTCTCGTAACGCTGGTGGTTCGTTGAGAAGATACTTCACAATTTTCATATTTCAATTCGCAGTTTGCAATTTATAGAGTTTGCCTTCTTAATTTTTCCACGAGATTGAAAATAGATTGAAAGTAGAATTATGACAAATCACTGGACAGGAGAAAGACTGGACTACTTCATAGTGGGACTGTCGAACAATGACTATGGAGAGGGGCCTGTCGAGAGGGGCACCTACCACATATGCGCCCAGTATCCACACAAAGTCACTCTGTGAGCTCCACTGTTGCTTGTGTTTAAAAATAATGCTAATTTATTTTATTTTGAAGAATATAAAAGTTGTCTAAATTTGGATTAAAAATCGCAATCTGCAGCCGGTAGCTAGCGAACTGTATTGTAAAGCGTGAAGATTCCCTGTTAACATTAAACTTGAGTTTTAATGAGCAGAAACTTGAGTAAAAAGTAGATGACATGGTAAAGTGGCCTAGGTTGGGTTTGAATGCTTCTATCATAATGTTTTTGAAAATTTCTTTGGAGTAATTTCCCCATTGATATAAAATGGCTTCTATATCGAATTTGATAATCTAACCAATGGATTTTTATAGTGCCTTCTTGGGAAGTTTTCAAAGGCACTCCCAGATGAAGGGTTTCATTCGCTTCTGGCTTCTAGGTGGCTAGGCCACTATCACGCACCTCTTTTTCATTTGAGTCACCGCTTGTCACAACTCTAAACTTTGATTTGTCGACAACCAAACTCCGAGCTTTACGTTTGACAGCTGAGTTTGTTAACCATGAAACTGCAGGCGACTAAAATGTTACTATGAATCGACAGATGAGGTCTCAATCGAGTGCAGTGCCAGCCACCAACGCCTCTTTTCAGGTTTCTCATCGTACAACAGCCTGTTCCCAGTGTAGGATCCTTGACGATTTGTGAAATTGAAGCTATTGAAGGTCGGTCATAATTCAGCCTTTTTCTAGTTTAATATAATCAAAGCATTTGTATAGCGCTGATTGCACAGTGTTCAAGAGCACTCTGCTACAGACTGTCTAAACTTAATAGTTTAAAGAGCTTTACGAAAACAAAGTGGAGAAGTAAAAGAGATAAGATTGGGGTAAGAAAGTTCCCTAAAAACAGAAAAGTGCAGATTTAGCATAAGTATGATAAGACAGTGTTATAAAAAATTTGAATAAGTAGATCTCAGGTCTTTACGAGGAGTCAACTTTAAATTATCATTATTTAATTAAAATGTGAGAGTGCAGATCTCGAAAACTGATCTTTTTTTAAGAAGCAACCAGTGTAAAGAAATAAGAGCAGAAGCTATACGCAAGAATTTTTGAGTACCGGAAACTGAACGGGCAGCGCTATTAAAGGCTTTGGTGAAGGGGTGTAGAGTTGTCAAAACATTCCATAGCATAATGAGTTACAATAGTCAAAACAGGACAAAATATGTGAAAAAACTATGAATTTGAGAGTGGGATTGTCTAGAAAAAGTTCCAGTTGCTTGATACGGCAAAGATTGAAAAAATGTGATTTAGCTACAGATTTTATTTGTCGTATGAAAGAAAGTGAAGAGTCAAAATAAAGCCTAAAGTATGGATGGTAGAAAAAGGGGCGAGTGAAAGGTTTGATAAAATATCAATTTAGGGAAAAGATTCAATGAGTCGAGAAGACTTGCTAAAGTATAGAAGATCAAATTCCGAAGGATCTGGTTTGAGAAACATGGAATCACTCCAAGAGATAACAAAAGCATACGACCATTTCATGTTTAATTTTTTTCCGATTCAATTGAATCGTTTCCTTTCTCATACAAGCTCCAAGAGGAAAGTTGAAATGGCAAAGGTTCCGAGGCTACTACCAGCAGGACTTCCAGCTGGGCACTTTCAAGCACGTGAGGAGTGCCGTGGAGTGCACATTGATGTGTCAGCGCTTCCAGACCTGTTGGTCCGTCAACTTTTCTTCAGCTGGTCATTGCGTTCTCAACGCAAAAGACTACCAGAGCTCTGTGCTGCAAGATGCCTCGTGGGACTTGTACGCTGCTTTTTGACATCACGTGCATGTAGAGTTGCTGATCATGGATAAAACAATTGCTTGAAACTTCGCAATTATTTTTTCGTCAGTAATGAATTTTTGAAAATTCAAAAAATTCCGATTTAACATTTTTCAAAATTTTTTCTCAAAACCGTACTCAATGTTATTTCCAATGCTTTCAAACACTGCAATAATATTCAAGTCAGCAATTGAAACATGCATTCCTGTGTAACCCATTTTCATCCATGATAGTTTTTTATTTATATGCCTAATTTGCACTTTCCAATGTAAATGAGAAATTTGCTAACACCTCTAGAGCATCTATGCTATTTTTTTTCATAGACTTCCTTGAAGCAACTTTTGAGAATGTTAAACTTTGAAAGAATCAGTTAAATTTTTATGAAAAAAAATAATATTAAATATAACATTGTTTGAATAAATTTACACGCAACATTTTTATTTCAAACTCTTTTAATCACGTCATTATCTCAAATCACACTTTACTTTTATCATTTTTAGTTCAGCATGGCGACTTCAATAGAAAATGCGGAAAAAATCATTAAAGATAAATCTCTTGCCGAAGAAGTAAACAACTATTTTATTTATTCGAAAGCATATAATTTTTCACGGTTAGAAAAATATTTAAAAGCTGGAAAATGATATTTTAAATTGATGAATCACTAAACATTTAATCAATACGTGATTGAAGGAACTTCTAGATGATTTAGATGACATTCCAGCCCATATCAGAGAAGCAAGGATGGCACAGTTCAAGAAGATGGCGGATGATATAAACGCCATGAATCGGAATGACCACGGCAAATACCAGTTAGTAAGTTATTCAATTTTAGTTCTTAAGTCTTTCTATTTACCAATCAAATGTGCATGTACAAGTTCAAAATTTTATCTGATACATGTATCCATTACATTAGAGAAATCATAGAAGAGCGAGGTTTTTTAGACATCACTTGTTCAAAAGAGAGATGCATTGTGCATTTTTTCCACCCTGACTTCAGAAGGTGTTCTATTTTGGACACGCATTTGCAGGTCGGCATTAAGATTGGTTTTATGTGATTATAAATCTTCCATTCTCTTATAATAGTTTTCATATTTACATATTTTGCTTTTATAATTATTTTTTCACACAATCAAGACGTTGAGTGCCAAGCACTTTGAAACTCGCTTCATAAAAATCAATGTTGAGAAGGCTAAATTTTTTGTGAATAAGCTTCGAATCCAAGTGCTGCCTACATTATTGTGTTTCAAGAAAGGCATTGTTGTTGACCGGTTAGTGGACTAGTGCCTCATCACAGTGTTATGATTCATTGTTACTTTGTAAACCGGAATTTGTAGGAGTAGTCTTTTTATAATACGTTAAAGAATTAAAAAAATTTCAAAGATTGATTGGCTTTGAAGAATTGGGAAACAGTGATAACTTTCTCACCAGCCAGCTAGAAGACAGATTTGTCAAACATAGTCAGTGTATAATAAAAATGATAAATTTACTTCTTCTAAATTCAATGTTTATAATCCATTTTCAGCCCATTAAATTTTTTTAAGTTTTTTTATCTATTTTTAAATGATTAATCAATACCTCTAAGGCGTGATTTTCGGATCCATCAAAGAGAATAAATCTGTTTTGGGATTCAAAAAGCATGATAAAAAAATTAGAAGCAACGATGACGATGACACGGATGATGATGAATAGTAAAAAATGATCCATTCATTTTTATAGTTTTTGAATAATCCATGTTACATTTTTTTTTAAATTAAAAAAAAATTTTCGTAAAATAAATTTTTTTTCGTTTTCTAAAAGATTATTTCTAATCAAGTCCCATCAATTATTTGTTGTCGTTACGGTATCCATGCTAAGGTAGTCGCAACTAGTTGGAGCTTTGCTAGTTAAAATGAATAGAGATGACGTTGAAGCTTGGAAAGTAAATTTGCAAGGTGTTCTAGATGAAACAAATTCAAATTTGAAGAAGTTCAGAGAGCTTGATCGTGTGGATACTCATCCTAACATAGATTATGATGAAAATGGGCTTGATGGTAGGACTGTATTTGTTAAAGTATATGTTAAAATTAAAAAAATATTTCATCAGTTATTTGATTTCTTATGACAATATATATGCTCAAAATAAACCCTCATTCCACTGTGGCATAATGTGGTTGGTGAGCATTGCTGTATAATGTGAGATTCGAAGTTCAACGCCGGCTAAGTTAAAGTTTAAGTTTAAAAAAATAAAAACTCGAATAAAGAACAGAAGCCGTGCTAGTGGGGTTTAGTAGCTCGGCAGTGGCAGAAATCGTTTCTTTTGAATTTTTTTTGAATCCTGAATAGGCGCTAGACATTAGTCGAATTGGATAGAAAATATCTTCTTTTTTGTTTTCAGAGACCAATTTCAGAGGTTCGAAAAAAGAAAAAGCTATTTTGTTTGACACTGATGTTAGTAAACTGGACAAAATACTATGGATCAATGTTTTTAAAACGGCATTACATAATATCTCAATTTGAATAGTTGGTATTACAAATTTACAGCTACTTACAGGAGTGAATGATTTCATCATTGGACAAAATAAAGAGCGAACTCTCCAGACCAAAATGTTATGGGATATTAAAAGTAAAATATTATTTAACACCTCTTAAAATAATGAATGATCATTTATGTAAGTTATAATATGAATTTAAATAACTAACACTGCATCAATAATAAACTTTCCAGAAGAAATGAACGAACTTAAAAAAAGGAATTCAGAAGAGGAACAAATAAAAGAGATACTCACTATTTTATTGTCAAAAAATAAGCTTGATAAGCAAGAATTTTGTAGAAATTGTATCGACCAAATGAAAAACTATGAAATAAAGATAGAAAAAGAGAAAAATCAAAATGTTTTCGGAACTTTGGAGAAGAATATTTCACCTAATAGACCATTTTTTGGAGCTGTCAACGAAATGAACGGAGAAATTGGAATTAACAACAAATCTGATCTAAAATTCGATCAACTGAAAGAAAAATGTAGTTTACTCGAGAAAAGTATATGCGAATTCAATGAAAGGTTGAATAAAATGGAAAATTTTTATGAAAAATTTTCGAGTCAACCTAATTTTTCTGATACAAAATCCCAATTGGCTGTTCAAGTGAGCAAAGCAAAGGATGCACCAAATGTCCATCTTTCCAGTAAAAAACTTATTTCGAATGATGAAATTAACACAAAAACTTCGCATGCCTCAAAGCCTCAAAAGTATGAAAGAAACATTGACACTACCGTTAACATAGAAAACCTAAAAGAGCCAAATCACAACGGCCACAATGCCTCACCCATCAATCAACTCGAATTCTTTCAGTTACCAGACGTTCCAAAAATAATGCGAGAGCTGAAGGTTTCTGTGGATGGCACGTCCGAGAGTGTCACCCAACATGCCGCGCACGGCGGTCGCTCGTATAGTAGACTTGAAACGCTGTCGAAGGATCACTCACAAAAGTCCTGTATTGTTGACCACAATCATTTACAACGTAACTCCATGTCTGTAAACCTACTGAAAAACGATAAAGCAAAAAAATTGAGGTAAATTCTTCAACATTTTGAAATCTTAAATGAATTGAATAATGAACGATCGTTTTCTTGTCACGCAAGGGAGGCATTCGTGAAGAGCAAAAAGAACGCTCAGTCAATCGCGGCAGAGCCTTTCAAGTCTCCCCCTCTCATCCAAGAACTTGTCACTCTTGTGAACCTGAAACTCTAACTTCTCCAGCGTAAATAACTTGTTTGTATTACTTCGCTGGAATATAACTTATTGTTCAAACTGTTCGTAGAAGTCTTCTTCAAAATTATTTAATCATCGCTAAACAAATGTTTCAATAAAAATTAATAATCTTGAGTTATAGACTTCCAGCTTTAAACATATTGAATACGAAAAACAATGAATAATTATAGGATTCAAACCTTGGCCAGCTAAACTCGAAGGGCGAGAAAAAAAAAAGAGGCTGGCGTGGTAGAATCATACAACCAACAATTAGATACCATTTCAAATTTCAACTCTTTCACTAGCGCTAAACCCACACAAAATTGAAAGCTCAGCTCACAGAAGCTTATTAATAGAAATTTAGATTTTATTGAGGTGGAAACACAACGTTTTTTTAAAGTTTCCAAACATAAAAGCTAAGTTTAATTTTAAATATATATAACGATTCTTAGTTTGAAAACTAAAAATTACAAATTAATGGAGAAATCAAATAGCAAATGCATCCAAAAGTAGTTCAATGGTGCTTGCGGTTCTCGTTGGGATTCTTCCTCTTTCCAACACCTGGCTTGACGTCCCAGTTCTTGGCAACAATCTGTCCTTTTGCATTTAAGGAGTGCAGCGAGAAGGGTTGGTCTCGAGCGATGAAGTCCGGGTCAAGAGGATCCATTTTCTTGTTTCTGGGGCCTCTGGCACGGCCATTCAGAGGCAACTGATCCGCACAGAGGAGTGGATTGTGTGCGTGCTTGCCTCCCTTGGGAGTAGGAAGGGCGTACTGTTGGAAGGAGTATGAGAAAGTGGGTGAAAAGACGGGCGATATATCGTCTGGTAAGGTACAAAATTAAAAAAGGTGTTTACCCTGAGTCCTCTGATATTGGCAGGGCGTCTGTTGGAGACGTGGTAGGTGACCGAGCCGTCCTCCTTCACAGACATGGCTATCTGCAGTGTGATTGAAGTAATTATTTGAAATATATTATGATTAATGTATGCGCTGCTAACGTGATGCCAGTTATTGCCGCTGAGTTTTCATTCCTCAAATTTCACTATTTTAAACACCTTTTTTTCAAATTTTTTAAATTGATTTATTGTTTTAAATTAATATTTCATTGTGTTTAATATTTTTTCAACTTTTTCTCTCTCTATTTGTTCATTTCGTAGGTTCAATGCCGACTTTTATGACTGATAACATTCTGTTCTCGTATATTTTAATGTTTTCTTTTTTAGTTCGACTATTCGCCGTGTTTTAGTAACATTTCCAGCGTATATCTGAACTTGATCTAATAAAGAATATTAAAAATAAAATTAATATGGCTACTATATAAATCTATAAAACGGGTCACTTTTTGTAGTGTCTGGTTGCCACAGTGGTAACAAAACACCTTCGAAACATCCTTTGTTACCCTGTTAAAGAGGGAGTTATGAAAGTGAATGAAAAAAAATTCAAGTAACAACATCGACAATAAGAATAAAAATATTAAATAATAATTATTATTATTATTATCAACATCATCAGCTTTGGCACTCATCAAACCATTAAAAAAATTAATAAAAAAATATTTTAGAGAAATAAAATTTAAAAAATTGAAGTTATTCATGGAAAGGATGTGAAAGAATAAAGAGCAACTTGAAGCAGGCAGAACACTTGAGGACGTAACTCCGAGCATGCCTGATCAGGAGACCTGTTAATGAGACCAGACTCAAGCCCATCTGAATCAGCACATTCTGGCGAGTGCAAGATGATAAGAAAAGGGGTGACAGTGAGACTTCAAAGACTAGGGTGAATAAATAAAAAGAAATAAAGAAGAAAATTTAATAAATAAAAATGTAATAAAAAGGTAGTGGAAAAACTTTATTGCAAAATTAATAACAAATAGAAAAAAAAATTAATTGGAAGGCATGGTGAACCTGCATTGCGAAGTCGGTAGTGAGACAAGCAACCTGGAGAGGTTGTGTGGACAGGGCTTCAGGGTGAGTCTTCTTCAAAGAGGCAATGTTCTTTGGAGTGATCCAACCCTCATCATCAACCTCATTTTTGTTTTTTTCTTCATCTTCACCTTCATCATCACCGTCATCATCAGAGTTATGTATATCATTCTCATCACCATTATCAGCAGAATTTTCTTCTAGAACATTTTTTCCACTTCCATCACCATCACCATCAGTAGCTTCAATGTTTTCATCATCATCGCCAACGAAATCTCCACCACCATCATCCTGTTCATTGTCTTCTAATACATCTTCTGATGAAAACCACTCATCTTCATCACTATACTCATTTTCAGAACCACTACAACATCTATCATTTTTTCCATCCCTTTCATTTTCATTACCAGCCCCCCTATCACCCACAACACATTTTGCATCTAAGTCTCTAGAAAGATTTTCCTTTTCACATACATTATTGTCGGTAGTATCATCTTTTTTATCATTTTTATAGCCTTTTTCAAAATAGAAACCTTTAGGCACAGCAATATTGTTTCGTTTTGCCTCAATTAAAACCTTAATAAACATAATAATAATAATTATTATCATCATTATCATCAGCATCAATATTCACTCTTCAGTGGTAAATAAAACATAGATACATTGAAATAATGCCAACAATAAAGCACTTGACATAAATATACAAAGATATATATCATAAGAAATGTCAATACATTTTTATTCGGTTCATATTTTATCTGACTAGCATCTCCATGTTCCTTGTGAAGTTGAAAAGTCAAAGCAATGACTTTGATGTCAACTGGAGAAAGACTGGCATAATCTCCTGTCTTTTTAGAAAATTCTGTTACTGGGAAATATTGAGAAATGTAATTAGGTAAATCATAGATTCCGCATCACGATGTTGACTTACCAAATTTTATGGATTCTGCAGTGGGTGTTCTGAAATTGAGCTCATAAGGTAAAACTTGCAAACAATTTTTTGTGGCTCGATCTTTTATTTCACTCACGACTTGTTCTATCGTGTATATTTTCTCTCCTATGTCCTAAAAATTTCATTTTATTATATTTAACAGGTATAGAAAAATTAGATATTCATGAACTTGATAGTAACTGGAAATAATCGAAAGTTAACCTTCAATGCTGCATTTCTTAAAAAACCTGCCGAATCTACAATAAGATGTTTCACACTACACGTGTTTACATTTTTGGGATCCATTTTTACAAATTTCTATTAAAAAGTAGAGTAAAAGTAAATTTCACTAAAGAATTGATATCATTTTGAAAGTATTAAAGGAATAATTGAAAATAATTCAATTTTCAATTTTTTATACTATTTTCTAATGAAAAACTAAAAAAAAACAATTGCGCGTTAAAAACAGCACGCACACAGTTGTAGCTAGTAAAAGTACAAATCTTTAAATAAGCTGGTTTTTTCATCGATTGTTTAGTGAATATTCATTTATTGACAAGTTGAATACTGTTTAATATGGAATGGGGCTTTGAGTTATGGGTATGTTTTTCCATCTGAATAAATTTTAGAAAATTTCAAAGCATCCTGTTTATGGATGAAACAACACGATATTACAACAAATCTATGAAAATGTTTAAGTTTTTTGTGACTGTGTTTTTGTATAGTTATTTCGTTAAAGATACAAAATTCATTCTTTAAAACAACATCAGGATCAGTTTGACCAAGTCATCAACAATGCAAATCGCAACCATGATCAGAACGAGAGAGTTATTCACTTTTTCAAGGATAGATGTTCTATAGAACGCGACTATGCCAAGAGCCTCAAGTATTCAAATATTCTAAACAACCGATTAAACAAAGTTTTACATCCATTAAAGTTCTAATCATGAAAAAATTAAAACCACTGAAATGAATTATCAATAACTTTCTACAATTTTCCAGAAAACTTATTCATAATTTCAATCAAAAAAAAAAAGAGGATGATGAGTAAGTCATTACTATAATTGCTTATGACTATGATATTAAAAAGCAAATAATTTGTAAACCACTTTTTAGCACTTTGTTCAAAAACATAGAAGATGAAATTTTCCGGATATTAAAAAAAGATTGAATATTTTCGAAATATAAATGATCAAGTAATCAAAAACAGTTCAACATTTATAAATGTATAAATTTGTTTTGAATTTTGTATCAACATTCACAAAATTAACACAAACACCTCTCTGATGTTATCATGCAGTTTCACAGTGAACCAGGGCATGAGCAAGTTTTGCAAGGAGCTCTATGACAAGGCTGGCCAGCATGAGACCATTGCTGACAGGATCTTCGAACTGATCATCAAAAACCTCAATGCCTTTCAAGTCGAGTCCAAGCAGAACAGGAAGAAGGTATGAGGATGTTGTAGCATAGTGAAAGTCCATGAATTTTGTATTTCTTATGTATAATTGTGTCCTTAAGGGTCAGTCATATGAATTTTCAAAATTTTATTTTTCAACTCTTATTCAACGTGTACTTTGATCATTTAATTTTCAATTCACTTAAACCTCTTTTCAACTCCACCAGTCTTTACACGAAGGTGGGAAGCTACAAAACCAGCTACAAACTCAATTGGATAAGTTGGATAAGGTCAGTGGGAGTGTTTCAATGTTTCACAATGTAACTTTAAAGGAAATTTTTCAAAGGCTCAAATGAGCAAGTCTTTACATTGTTCTATACTGTGCATTCTGTATTCCAAGTGAAACTTCATAAAGCCATTAACACAAGATATCATTTTAAAAAATATGCATTGAAGGCCAAGAAGAAGTATGAGAAAGCGTTTTACGAAGCTGAGAAGTCAGTGGAGACGTACAAGAAGAATGAGCAGGACATGAACCTTGCCAAGATCGAGATTGACAAGGTCACCACCCCCCTCCTTCCACAACCTGCCCACTTCACAACCTTCCACTCTACAACCTTTCTACCACAACCTCCCTACTCCACAAACTTCTTTCTTAACATTCCTATTCTAAAGACTTTCCGCACTTTGACACCTTTTAACTCATTCTTATACACCACCATTTCCACTAAACTCCATTACTCCATCCCACTACACCACCACAATTACCACCATCACCATTCCGATGCAGTCTCGTCAAGTGATGCAGGGCAGACAGCAGTGCAGTGAAGATGCCATGAAGGACTACGCCTATGAGAGGTCCTCCACCAACAAGCTGCAGCATGAACACTACCACAAACTCATGCCCGAAGTCTTCATGGTCGCTACGTAGTTTTAGCTCCCACAATAATAAACTGCTGTTATTGTTATTATCCATATCGTTACAATAAACCTAATTTATAGATATTAATATTTTTAATTATAAATGAAATGTTGTTATTATCCCATTATACCATTGTGAGCAGCAGTTGCAGCAGCAGGAGGAGACAAGGGTGATGCGGGTAAAGGAGGCCATAGAGGTGATGGCCTCCATTGAGACTGACGTTGTTCCCATTGTCAACCGCTGCATCGAAGGTGCTTCACTTTCTCCACAGCAACTCCAATATTTTCCATCACTGTTATTCCACCTCTCTTCTCTGTTACTCCACCTCTCTTCTCTGTTACTCCACCTCTCTTCTCTGTTACTCCACCTCTCTTCTCTGTTACTCTACCTCTCTTCTCTGTTACTCCACTCTATCCATTATACCTTCACTCATCCCACTGCAACTCCATATCTTTCCACTGTAACTCAACTTTTCTATTGTAACACATGTTTTTCACCATCTACTGTAGTTCCATCTTTGAAACTTTCATTAAACTGCTCCACATACCCACCTGAAGCAACTTTATTTGAAATATCGATTCAACTTGACGTTACATGTGCTCTCTGCAGGTTTCACCGCCGCTGGAAACCTCATCAAGCCACAAGAGGTGACTTCCTCCCATTCAACAATTCATTCTTTCTTACAGTTTCTATCAGAGCGCCTCACTAGTTTTTCTCACTCACCTTCATGTTCCAATGATGCTCACTCTTGTCCAACAAATCACTTATATTTCTATACTCACTCACTCACTCGTCCGCACGATTCATTCACTCATCTTATTATCCACACACTTATTCACACTGCCCATCCTCACCACTCAACCACACACAACCACACACACCACTCAACCACACACAACCACCCACACCACTCAACCACACTCAACCACCCACACCACTCAACCATAGGACATCAAGTTGACGATAGAGAAGTACAAGACGGGCTTTCCGATGCCTCAGGACCTTCCTTTCGACGACCTCAGCAACGCCACCACCACAAGCAGCAGCAACAACAACCAGCACAACAACCCCTTCAACAACAACACAGCCAAGTCCACAGGCAAGGCCCGCATGGGTAAAAAACAAAAACCAGGCATCTTTGGAAAGTTCATGGGAAAGGTGGGTGGATGGATGGGGGGTTGTAAATGGGTGGGTGAAGTGATGAGGGGGTGGAATAAGTTGAAAAGGTCCAATTATCTCTTTATCACACATCTCTCTATCCACCACCCATCCATCAATCATTCATCCACCGTCCATCCATTCATCTATCAACTACCATTTACTTACTTCCACCATCTCCACCACCAGCACCACTCACTTCCACTACCTCCACCACCATTCACCTCCACCAGTACGAAGAATCGAAGGAGGACTTTTCTCACTTGCCTCCGAACCAGCAACGCAAGCAGCTTCTCAGCAAGCTGCACCGCATCACCTCAGACCTCAGCAAACTCGCCCAGGAAAGGTGCTTAAGAGGAGGAGGATGGGGAAAGAGAGAAGAAGGATGGGGGAAGAGAGGAGGAGGAGTGGAGGAGGATGGTGGAGGAGTGGAGGAGGATGGTGGAGGAGTGGAGGAAGATGGAGAAGAGGTGGGAAAGTTTGGAAGCTGTTGATATTGCCAGTAGTGATCTCACTAAAACCACCTAGCCTTGAGACCGTGAGAACACATGGGAATAAATGACTGGGTATCGTAGTCTTGAATTCCATTCAACATCTTCATCCATTTTATCCTTATTTTTTCTAATCCACCTCCACTTCCTCCTCCTCTTCACTTCCTTTATTTTTCTCTTTTTATCTTTTTTCCTTCCTCTTCCACTTTCTCCTTCTTTCCCTCTTTTTCCAGAGAGGCACTCAACAAGATGAGGGACGTGTACTCCAACAACACCAACCTGGGAGACCCGGCCTCAATTGACGCCAAGCTAGCCGAGAACGCCACCGCCACTCACAACCTCGAGGCTGAACAGACCAAGTTCAAGGTGGCCTTTTGTCTTTCTTTCTATGTCTTTGTGTCTGTGTGTCTTTAAATCACTCTGTTTCTGTGCCTTTGTATAATTTCGTGTTTCTGTGCTTTTGTGTGTTTTCATGTTTCTGTATGTTTGTCTAACCGTGTGTTTTTTCGTATCTGTGTTAAAAACAACTCACTCACCCACTCACTCAACCAATCACCCACCCACTCAACCAATCACCCACCCACTCAACCAATCACCCACCCACTCAACCAATCACCCACCCACTCAACCAATCACCCACTCACTCAACCAATCACCCACCCACTCAACCAATCATCCACTCACTCAACCAATCACCCAATCACCCACCCAATCACCCGCTCACTCACAGGGCTACCTTGCAGACAGCGAGCGCACGTACGACAGTCCAGGCACCAGTCCCGCCATGGGCAGGAGAGGAGACGAGGACTCATCTAGCCTCAACAGCAGAGTCTCAGCAGTATCCATCAAGTCGGTTCATCTTCTCTTGGGGGTTGAGGAAGTATTTGAAGGACGAGGATGGTTGAAGGGATGGTTGAGGAAGATGGCTGAATGGATGGTTGAGGGGGCTCATAAGGGTGAACTGGTTGAAGGGGGAGAATTTGGAAGGAGTCTGGTTGTTATATTGTATTGATTATATAAAAATTTCCGAGTGGGCAACAAATATTCTAATCGTTCACAACAGCAGTGGTCAACAACAAGAACAACATCAACAACAACAATCACTGAAAGTCCCTCAACAACAACAACAACAACGTAAGTCACTCGACAACCGCCAAGACAGTTTCTCAGATGACGACTTCACTGACGATTTCGAAGGAACTAAGTGTATTGCTCTGTACGACTATGAAGGTGGGTGGAGTTGTATGGAGTTGTATGGAGGTGTATGCAGGTGTATGCAGGTGTATGCAGGTGACGATGACAACACCACCATGACGACAACAACAACAAAAACAACAACAACAACAGGCACGGGAGATGACTCGTCGTTGGCGATGGTGACTGGAGAGACGTTCGTGTTCCTGGTGGACGAGGGTGATGGGTGGATGAAGGTGAGGCAGCAGAGCACTGGCAAGGAAGGATATGTGCCTTCGTCTTATGTGCAACTCACCTGATGCGGGGGAGGGTCGTCAAGAAGGGTGTTCTTTGGGGTGGTGATGAGATGTTGATTTTTAATTTATTGGCATTTGATTAGTTGATGGTTGGCTGGTGGTTGGTTGATACAAGCGTTGTTAGTGGTTTGTATTTGAATGAATGGAGTTTTTATATTTTAACCAGATCGGTTGTGAGTTTGAACAATGAGTGAATCTCGAAAGGTGTCCATGTTCCACCCCCATTTTGTGAGGTGTGCTTGCAGCTTCTTTTATGATTGCATTAAATGTCACCTCCACTGAGTGGAATGATTGAAGTCTGTCGTTGGCTTTTCACCTGTTTCTGAACGATGGTTCATGCATCGTTCGTGCATCGTTCGTGCATTGTTCAAGTGAACTAACGTTTTCATAACCTCGTGAGATGTGTACAAAACTTTTGTTCGCTACGGACATATAATCCTCTGACGTCAGTGGCTTGTAGCTGCCTCATAACCACCAGCAGCAGCAGTTGTTTTATTTATTTTTTTCCGCTCCAAGCTTTGATTATTTTCAGCTTCAGTTTAAGCTATTCACTCTATTTGAAGCTTTTATTTTTGAAATGTAAAATCAACTTTGTTGGTGTGAGGTTGTTGAGTTGAGGTTGTGCGTGGAAACGTGTTTGTTGGGGCAACATGGACACTGGAGAGTGCCTTATAGTTTAACACTGCTTTTTGTATTATGTTGCTTTTTTTTGTTGCAATTTGTTGTATTATGTTGCATGTTTGTTGTTTATGTTGCACCTTTGTTGTTTATGTTGTGTGTATGTGTTGTTACGTTGCTTTCTTCATCTTTTTTTTCTTTCCGAATAATATTTTTCGATGTTTTTTGACTGGATTTATTATTAATTATCAAAACCTTATTGAACCTCATTAATCACGTGTTAATTGTATTGCAATTGTATAGCTACGACATCACGGATTCCAATGTACTTTTTATTATTTCGCAACAGTTTTAAGTGCATCTTCTTCGTTTTCAACCGTTTCCATATTAATCACACCACCTCGAAGTTTATTCAATAGCTCATATGCACACGCGCACACACACACACACACACACACACACACACACACACACACACACACACACACACACACAC